>DVPR01000121.1:0-17239 GCA_018239345.1 Oxynetra stangelandi
AGGCCCGTGAGTCCCACATACCCACCCTGGAGTCCCCGACAGGGTGGGAAGCATGAGCGTTTCCCCGAGGATAAACCAAAAAAAAAAAAAAAATCTCTAGAGACGACACAACATCTGATCCCAAAGAAAACAAACAAAAACTAAAACTATATAAACTAAAACTATGTGATCATCTAATACAGACTTAGTATTGTATTAGACTACCATTGAAAAAATATTGTCCTTCAAATTTTTTTACCTGGTCATAGTCAAATACTTCCGGTATGGCATCGTGGAGAAATGTAATAGGTGTGTTCTGTTGAGCATTTTCTAAAACTTCACCAATATATTTAACACTTCGGAACTTTGGTGTTTCATCGTTTACATCCGTTACTATTATTGTCACCTCGGTTGTGGCGCTCGGCAATGGCGATACAACATGAGATTCTTCTGTAGCCTGAAAATTTTTAGTACAATTTTATAAAATAGAGATATTATTGTTGAAAAATATATGCATAAAAATTATATTTATGTCCAATCATGTTGTATCATGCCCAATCATACCCAATCAAGTAAGGGAAAAAAGAAAGTGTATGTATGTAAAAGGGTCTACACATACCTTCTTCTGATATTTTGTTTGGTATATATTTTGTAGGATAAGTAAATTTAGAATAAGTAAAATGACAACTTTAACAATTTGACCACCGCATCAAATTGGTTGTAAGTCAGAGTGTTGGACAACACCTTTGCTCCAACGATTGATGAAAAATGAGTATATCTGATATTCTGAGGCTATATAGATATTGTTGCTAAAACATCTGACAAAATGCTGATAAAACTTTTGGTAGATAGATCCATTTGTAATTGTTTCCATGAACTCATCAACACTGTCTCAGAACAAAGTTGCATTTGCAATACATATTGCTACTTTTTAGAAGAGCTCTGCAAAGATTTTGCCAACTTATTTGCTGTGTATACATTTTTTCATTTACTCCCTTAAAAAATACCAAACCTTTTCTATTATTTATCAAATGTGACTTTGTTCTGCGACAATGTTGATATATTGTATATTGTAGCATCATGTATTTTCCAAGCCAACAAGTGGCCCCACTTTCATAGATTTATGCTCAGCAGCTTACATACAAGATATTACTGCTACTGCAATCTCTCATATTAAACATACCAAAATCTCCAAGATATAGGCACCATTACTATTGTTAGGCTCCTCTCTATCCAATGGACTGACTGTGTATACAATTCCTGAACTGCTGTCGATATCAAAGTGATCTTCTCCACCAGATATTATGCTGTAGGAGATACGGTTATTGATCCCTCGGTCTCCATCAATTGCTCGCACTGTAAGGTAATTTTTCCAAAACTTATTTGTTTAGTATTAATATTTGCAACAATATATGAGGTTGTCACCAGTCCACTTCAGAGGTAAGGGTTTCTCCAGTGCAGTAAACAAACATATTCTCCAATGCATCTGTGAATTGTTTTGGATGGTGCAATTGGATGGGTTTGGACTGCCAGTCGTGTACTTGGACATAATACTTGGTAGCTGTTAAATAAAGATATCTCAACACCACAATATAATAATAGTGCACCTGGCATTGCTTTTAGGATTCCAGTAAAAACCAGGTTAATGATGAAAGGTAATGAAATGAAACACCTCATTGGTCCATAAAAGAGTGATGCAGCGGTTGAGTTATATTATTTGGACTTTTATATAATCTGCTTCTTTATGTGGACGTGTTAGTTACCAGCTATCGAAAATATACTAAGTCTAAACATTGAAAGTACACTTTTATATAATATATAGATCAACAGTTTTGGTAACACTTGTAACTGTATCATAAATATTACTGAAAGATAATATACATGAAAGATATACTGAAAGATAGTATACATTTAACTATTTTAAATATTTCGTTAAGTTGAAATTAAAACATTTATTTTAAGTTGGAACCATGTGTTGTTCATACCTTGCAATACAGATGTTCCAACAGCCGCATCTTCGCTTATTCTTGTAACAGGACTCGCGACAACAAACTCAGGGGGTTGATCTTCCACGTCCTGCACCTTGACTAGGATAGCAGCTGTCCCAGTGTTCACTCTACCTTGATTCGCTCGATCCACGGCCAAAATTCGCAACTGATAAAGTGACTTGTGCTCATAATCCAAACGATTCGTTAGTCGAACTACGCCTTTTCCGTTGATAGTTTGCACAGCGAAGCTGGTTGTGTCCTCGTCAACATCTTGCAAATGGTATAATACCTGAAATTTACGCGGTGTTTATAAAACATCAAGTTTACGTACAGAAACATTATTGTATATGTAATTTATCGAGCTTGTCAGGTTTGACAGATGACAGTGGATATTTGCAGTGTATTGACGTTGCGTGCGTTCTACTTGTCACCATGGTCGTGGTCGCCACGAAAATGTCACTAATGACGTCATTATTTTCGTTCACAGCCAGGTCATAACGACCTGTTCAGGTGGATCGAAGTGACTGTTGTAAAAATCGGTGCAACTCTTACAACTTTAAGATTGCGACGGATAAAAACGTTCTATATAATTCAAAAAACTAGGAATTAGTTTATATTCAATTACAAATTTTTTCAAACACGTCATTTGTAATGCCTACATCAACGTTAAGGTTTTTATAATCTATTCGATTTCAATTTATGATGCTGACGCTTAGTGGATCACACCCGTTGCTATCTTACTCTCCTTATTAACCAAATTCAGTGTAATGTGTTCTATTAAGAAAATTAAGTTCAATGGTATACCAATATAACAATAATAAACGAATGCTTGACCATACCTGACCATAAGCTCCTTCATCCAAATCAGTAGCTTCTACGCTAAGTAGGACGCCCGGAGATGCGTCCTCTTTTACAGTAATGGCCGAGGGGTACGGTTTGAAAACGGGTTCGTTGTCGTTTACATCTTCGACTAATAGTAAAAAGCTTTGCGTGATGAAATTACCCTCCCCCAGACGTCCATCAGTCAACGTCAGGACAAAAGAATATTCATCACGGACCTAAAATATGTAAAGCGTATAAAAAATTGTTATACATATATCGATTGTACATATATCGATCATAATAATTAAAGTAAATTTTTACTTAAACTTGTAAAACCAGGTTATGAGCTAAATGACTCTTTAATGACAATAATATACTGTCACGATTTCTTTATTTTATCAATGCTTTACGATTTAGAAGTAAGTAGATACTTATTTACATATGACATGAGTAAGTTTCAAATATTTGTGTTCTACGTACCTCTCTATCTAATTCTTTAACTAAATAAATATTAGCTTCGTTGGACGAAATGGCTTCTAGTCTTAGTATATCACTTCCGACTTGATCCTTAATACCGAAAGTAAGCGTATCTCCGTCGGGGTCAACGCCCCGGAGTCGGTAAATAAGGCTTCCTGGAATAAGTGTTATCATTATAATAAGGCGATTCAGTATTTCTCAAAACATACATTCTGCATAAATGCTGCAATTGTTTTGCATTCTAAAAAAATACTTTAATATAATTAGCTACTTGATGTAATGTATGATTATCGCGTTGATATTGTTGCTAAATCATTAGTATGCTTATTTCCTTAATAAAATGTAACATAATTTTCGTTGGCAAAAGTAAATATAGGGAATCTATTTTAACATAAATGGATACGGTGACTAATCGTTATGTTAGCCCCTTTATGGTATTTAAAATAATCAGTAGGGCTTCCCTTTGTTGGGTGTCTGTTGTCGTGGAAACATCGCTCCCCCTAAAGCCAATTTCCGGACTGTCGCTCTACACTTGACGGTTTCGATATTAAGCTTTGTTCATAGTTCTTGATATCGTAAGCACTTAATAGAACGAACTGGTGCAAGAATAGTTTATCTACTATTATTTGTTTAACTAAATTTCCCACTATCACTGCTTGCTATAAGCACGTTTAGTTTTACATTAATAAAACGGTAACAAATTCGACTTTTTATTGTTCTTCAACATAATGAGGTAACTGAATTTTACACTAAATTCTTTCTAATCAACACATTCGATGAAAAACTACGCGACTATTACAAACAACTCATAATCTGTACTTATACTACTATAATTTGTATTGTAATTTGTTGGCGTATCGTATCGTACCGGTAAATGTGATTGAATCTTTACTCTTAACGTTCAGCAAACAGTTGTCACAGCCGAAAACTGTTTTTTTCGATTTCTAGGAATCCAGTCGATTTGCTCACTAAAGTTACAAAACGAATTGATGTTGATGATAAATCGGCGTGCATTTCTGAACCAATGAAAATTGTTATATTTTTTAAGTCCAATAACGTTAAGTTGGCTATCAGTTTTGAAAGGTGTAATGAGTATTAACTGTGACATTCTCCGAGCGTTTCATATGGGCTTTAGGATTCTTCCACATATGTGGTAAGATGTCGTTAGCTTGGCTAATAGAATTTCCGCCATGAGTTAATGCAGCGCACGTTGATATGTACATAATTATTTCCTTACCCACTGGCGTGTCTGGGCCTTCCTTTAATCTTATAACTATTTCCGATCGGCCATCTATGAGGAATCGTGGCGGTCTATTGGCGGTGGCGATTTGTAAGCACGCAAGAAACGCAAAGAAAAGCAATAGGATGCATTCATGTAGTCGTCTTAATCGAACCGGCGGCGGGAACTGTAGAGAGGAACGCGCGTTTGCGTTCATGGTGCGTGTTCACCTGGCACATTGGACCTTGTTGTTAATCGTTACAATGAAGAACATTTTCCCGGAACTTTTCTTCGCACGGTTTCTCCGTGGGAAGGCTCAGCGCGTGCACCGCCGGTGAAAGTGTTGACACCGCGACACTTTGCAAACGGGCTAATTTCCTTTACGTGCCATCGAGTTCGCGTCCACCTGCAACCGTAGACAAGTGACAATATTACACAAAATATCACAAATTCGAAAGGTGGCACAGATATCCTTGATTTGCATTAGAAATTAAGTATTCCGTGACTTCTCGTTTGGTGTTTGCTCTGAACCAGTACTACAGCTATCACTTATCTAGTTTATTATTAGTTTATTTGCAGATTACATAAATTTAACATATGCAACTTACGTGAACGTAAGCTTTCGTGAATTCATAAATATGCATAATATACATATGTACATATTTAGGTACGAAGTAAAGTGACAAAGGCGTGTAATATTGATTTAGAATTATTATTAGACACCGTTTGAAAGATTTCTAAGTTAAATGAGTAAATTAATTCTATTTATTTAATTTTGCTTTTGCAAATTAGAAATGTTATCTCTATATTTCGCATAACTTAACAGTATGTGCATTGATCATATCAAGCATATTATGCTTTTTTATGTCTCTAAATATTTTTAATCCGATTAGAAGTGGCAGAGAATGAATAAATTGTTACAGTTCACGTTTGATAAAGTCTGAGAATCTTGTCTCAGTGGGTCATCCAGGCACGGGAACCAGTGCGTGTCAAAGGCTTACTATTTGTTAAACGGTCATATCTTGTCTTGCATCTTACTATGTATTGTAACATTAGCAAAGTGTAGGTACATGCTTGAGACGTTTACTGTTTGCTCATTTGGTAAACATTGTTAACTGTATCAATCTATCTATCTATGTTTATTGTAGATGTTGTAAACTATACAAAAGCCAATTAATACTTATTGTTTATCATTTATTTGAATACATGTGCGCCTAAATTTTATGTATTGTTTCGTCTCTTATATACGAGTAACATTTAATGTTTCGACCGGGTAATTAAACAATTTATTAAATAATATATTTTCTCATCTTTAAACGTTTTATTTCTAATAATTAGGTGGCATTGTAATTGTAAATAGCATCAAACCCTTCCCAAGTTCTTAAATATTACTTTCCTAATATATATTGTAGCATTTAATGTTACCCGAAAATTTTTATGATCTTCGCGTCACGCCGATTATTATCATTGATCTAAAACGAATTATAGGGAAAAGGTATTTCACTTCTATTTATTGCTATTACACAATACGATTTCCTTCACTGCCCTCGATACCATAACTCTCGATGTATTCGTTTTATTCAATTAATTCTAAGTAAAAAATGCGGGCATATCTCGTAACGTTTTAATAAAGATTCATGTTATGTAATCTGTCAATTATAATTCATTGGCTATGGTTATAAAATTTTCTACAGTAACAATGAGAATGCAGGAGTTTGCCATTAAAAAATACATGAAAATTCTGATCAACCTCATTTCTGCAATCATTTCAAATTCTTTGTCTCTCTGTAAACATGAGTTGCAATTCATAAGTAATTATAAAACGTGCCATGCAGTTTGCAATAAGTTAATTTTTACGCGTTACATCAACCCGTTGCGTCGTAGAGGTTCATTCACACGCATCGGTTTGCAAAACAATAACGTCAATTACATAAAACAATTAAAAAATGACCTCGCGCCGGCGGATGTATGGACGTGAGGTGTCATTGACGTATATTTCGGTGACAGACCTGCGTCCGGCGTGCAGGGCTGCCGCCGACGGAGGCAAAACGTCTGAAAGCACTGACGTTGGTACCTTTGCTACAGTTTACTGTCACTTTATTAAAAGCTACAATAACAAAATTAAAGAAACATTGTGTCGTTGACGACCTTTTATGTTATATTATCATATTAACTTAAAAATACGTATTTTTATTAGCTAAGATACTACCGAACCTGTTAATTCGATAGCCCTATGCGGCGCGTCAGTTGAAACAAAAGGTGCAACGAGCGAAACGGGTGCGAAGGCCGCTGAATACGGTTGGGACAGATCGGCTATGGGAGAATGACCTTTATTTTTCGGTCGTTATCACCAGTGGGAGAGATCATGATCGGTTTCAGATTATCATCATTGATCCCATGACTATGGGACAGGTGTGAACTTGTGAACTTCGTTTTGTGGGGCACAATATCTGCCATTCATTTTCTGAGTAGCTATTTATATTTTGGCTAGGTTATATATTAGGCAACCACGACCACTCTGGCTGGCAAGAATGTAACGACGAGGAAGAAGAAAAAATGTAGTATTCTAAGTAACTTTTAGCTAACATCTATCACGATCATCATAATCGCCAAAATTGTCCACACGAAGACGGCCAGAAGATGCTCTCACTAGTCAAATTGGGAAACGCAACCAATAATAATGATGACTGCTTGCTTTTTCCTGTTACCATCTGTAGACAGTATGAAAGTGTTATACGGTCCAAATTAAGCGTCTTATGTGCTGCATGCGTGACGGAGGTAGTTGGTAGGTAGTCCCGAATGGAGTGCAGCGCGGCTGCCGAAACGAGAGAAAGTGCCACCCTCCGTTACCCGCGTCTCATGCTCCACAGCCACTACATCAGCTAATGTGATGACTTGAGTGATAACTCTAGCAACCATTTTAGATAATCACGAATCGTGATTGATATTCCCATAAAAAACTACCTCAGAGCCCAAATGATGACCGAACATCTGGATTTGTTGATAGTTGCAATAAATGCCAATATAATGTATTTATTAATGAAAGGAGGATGCGTTTTTCTTCTCTGTATGATTACTATCAGGAAATTATGTACAATAATTGCATATACTATATCGTAAATGCACCGCTGTAGCGCATGGTTTTGCAATTGTTCGTCACAAATCGATAGAAATTAAACTTTATCTTGCACTGTCTGCATGCTCGTATTTTATATATCTGCTGGGGTTTAAAAAGATCACTTAGACCAAATAATTTAACATTGATGTGATAAATGGCAAATACTTCTCTTCTGTGTAAATTTATATTCTATTTCGAATAACATTTAAGAAACCTTAAGCTTACTTACAACGCTACCTTTCGCCTCGAACAAATTATAAAAAAAGTCGATATTTATGTACGTAATTTAAAAAAGTTTGGGTCAAATGTTATGTGAATGAAGAACGTGGTTCAAATGAATATCCAATGAAGAATGTGGGCCAAATGTTATTGCAATTATAGTAAAGTCTAGATTAGTAAAGATTCGGAATGAATATGAATACCAACCGGTAACAGAGTAAATATATATTACAATATGCATTCAGGGCACGTGTGACTTGTGATTTTCGCATGACGGTCCCTAAGTTCCAACTCGTTGACCGTGTTACTTGTTTTTTGAATATTTAATTGTGTTTTACTTCGCTATAATAGCTTATGAATCATCGGACTCAAACAAATTCTATATTGTATCCGAATTTAACACATTGTGCGATGAAAGGTGCGGGTATTGTTTTGAGTTTAAAACTTTTCTGGTAAGTACGTATCTTAGATCTCAATTTTATCGAAAGTAGTCATTTTACGTGTAGCATTTACACTGTGAACAAGCCTCAATACACTGTCTACGGTTTACGCTTATGCAGAGAGTCAGTGATTATGGTTTGTTTATGGTTAATATACCTAACTGATAATCTGTCGAATATATATGTTCATGTATCAGTCTATTGCGCTTATGTCATTAGGTATTTTAGTTTAAGTAATCGTGTATATGTTTATTGTGATAATTAAGCGTTTTTCATTTGTTTGTGTGATTTAATTGCTATGCTATATGTGTGTAATGAATAGTTACAATTATCATTAAGTCTCATTGTAGCAAGTCGGTTGGAACACTATTATTGTGTGAACATTTGCAATAATCTCGTGTATGGCGTGTTGGTTGTCCATAACGTGGAAATCGTAATAGCTATTGCAATAGTTCCGTGCCCAAAGTTACGACGGATGTTTGGCTTCGGAACATTATTTAATCAAATTACATGAAAGCAATAGAGATTTCATCTCGCATCGGATTTGACTTGCATTATTCGCGTAATTGAAAACAATAAACCTGTAACTCCTGTAAGGCTATGAAAACACTTGTATTTAATAATAATATTCGATCTTTATTTAGATAAACTTCATCAAATTAGACATTAAGTTATAGACACACTGACAACAACAATCCAATTCCTTCTGTGCTGTTAGAAGTCTGGGCTGCATGGTCGTTTGCTGCTCGCGAAATAAAAAAGTAAAAGTAATATATACGATGTTCGGATGCTGGCAAGCCGCATCCTAGAGCTGCTTCAGCTTATTTCATGAAGAGTACCATGTCGTACCACTTCGGCCACCAATATAACAATACGGATATCAGTGGAATGCTGATAACTACGGTCATTTTTAGGTATACGTATTATACCAGCTTTACTTTTTAAGTATTTACTGACTATAAGTATCGTGTGTCAGTAAAGTATACGATCATCGGCCTATTTTGTTGAGAAGTCTTATTAAGGTTAATCTTTAATCTTATAAGGTTATTCCGTTGGCTAAGTTAGCTTTACTCGGACGCAATACGATCCACATGCTAGCTAGCTGATAGTATTTTCCTAATCCCGCCGAGAAGTGGATATACAACAAATAAACTGGTTTTCGTTTTAAATTCGGTATTCCTTAAAACACGATTTTATTAATTGTTTCGTGCTTGAACTGTTTATCGGCTGATTAACTTATATACTTTATCAACATTTTGTTATATTATTTATGTTTCCATTAATGTTTCTCTTGTTATGTATTCCGTCATCGTTCAATATTTCTAATCAAAGTTAGATCAAATCATATTTTTGTACAAAAATACAGATGTTATACGGTAAACATTTTATATACAAAATTGTTATTAAATAAAACTAAATCTTTACCAAAGAAAATTAATTTTAAAATCTTTTAATATCATCTGTAAAAGTACTTGATTATGCATATATTACGTAACTAAACCTAGTTTTGTCCGTGGTTATAAGCTTTAGTCAATGCTCTCGGCATGTTAAAACGCTAAACTGTTTTTTGGCAATTAGAAACTAGTTCAAAATAATTAACACTGCTACAATTTGCCAGTAGGCATTACTACCGAACCTTTACGGCACGAAGAAAGTAGGCACTAAACAATTATGTTGATGATAGCTATCAACTTAAAAAGCTAATTATAACTCCTCGAGAGGCTTTGTTACTGCACTTAACCAGTAGCTTTTGAAATCGAATCTAACATCCAAATCTGTTTATAATAATATACGTTACGTTTAAGTGTTATTATTATTAGTGGTTTGAGTCAATTTTCTTTCGGCTGTCAAAACAAACGATGTAGGTGCATTTTTATAATTTATTTGTTTCTTTCCATTCAATGGCGTGTTCACTTTGTTTGTGGAAGCGGTTGGCAATTATTCAAAAGAAACCTTTTACACGATTTTTTCAGTTTAACAGTACCCGACTGATAAAGTGATACAAAAACGAATTAAGAATACAACTAAAAACTCTAAGCTATAAGTCTGTTTTTAGTATTCGTCTTTTTTATATTTGAAAATAGTTGTGTTTTAGGGCTAGTAAAAAGTGAATGCTCATTCGAATTTAAATATCTATTCGGCCGTGTCGAGACCAACAATGAGCACGGTAGTGATATCCAATCCGGAGATGCAGAGCAGGTGAGCCGCTTTTTATATTACGCGAAAGTAAGTATCTGGGCTTTCGCAATTACAGTTAATTATAGGGCTATTTCCTCCATGGAATACTATCTACGGAGCAACGGACTGGCGACTACGGTTTTGCGTCTATAATATTTACTCATATATTATAAGAGTACCTATTGAATATGCTTATATATTTTTTATTTTAAAATAAGGTCAAACTGATTTTAGTAATATTTTAAATTCCAGGGTCACCGGTTGTCACATTAAGCATTATTTGAAAAGTATTGGTTTTCCGCTTAGTAATATTTTAATAGCTTTAATATTTCGTTCTCATAAGCGAACAATACTGAATCCATTGCACAATGTCTTTTTGGGAATTTCATTACTTGTAGATATTAAATATAGAATTAGCTTTCAAGCAAAGTTATGATAGTAGACATTTATTAGAGGCTGTCCGGCTCATAGCTTTGTGCGCACGAGATTGATATATTGTTGTTTTTGTTTTAATGTTTTGTGGTCTCCCCCATGCGAGTAGTATCGTTTTACCTATAGGTTATGGTGCGACATTACTGGATACAGAGCTTATTTCATCTTAACTTGTTTAGGTCATTAGATAGTTTTAGTTCTAGTTTATCGTGTTCGTACTTAATTAACTAGATAAGGCCTCGCTTGACAGTTTAACGCTCAGTTTCAGCTAAGATTATAGTAATATAGAAAATAATTGAACATCACGAGTGCAGTGAACTCGTTTCATATTTTATTTAATACATAATTAAACTCTGTATATTAGTCAAAGATAACCGTGATTTTTACAGTTAAGTTTATATTTATATACATCCAAGTAAGATTTATCATTTAAAATTACGCTGGCCATAAAAGAACAATTATGTAAATGAAAGATTTAATTATTATCCCATTCACCTGTCTAAATTTCTATTAATATTATGAAAAATATACACGTTTTAAAATATTCGAAATCTATCTGGTCGAGTTGCGTTGCTACAAATGGGGTCTATATTAACGTTTACTCTTATAACCATACTGGGATTATCTTTGAGCGGGGTATTCTTTATTAATTGACCATTTGTAATGGTTAATTATTAAGAAATTTTGAAATGTTATACACGCAAGGTAAGTAGTGTTCGCAAGATATCAGAGGAAGGGACGACACCGGATAGGAGCCGGGATGAGTCCGGTTCCCGCCACGCTCGGTCGCGCCGACACGCTCGCTGCGCTGCTCACCTGCGCCGCGGTGGATGCCCTACTGACTATATTTATCGAAACTTACACCAATACGTTAGTGAAAACCTTTTTTAAATGTATATCTATATATGTATGTAATCCCACTTCATAGCAATCTATGTATCTACATGGAATTTATACGAGAAAGGTGCCATGGATTTATACGACAAAAAACAGGAACATTCCATTCATTTTTTCATTCATTCATTCGCATTCCACAACAACATGCAAAATTTTAGGATATTTGAATAAAAAAAAAAACTTAAATACATCCTTCTTCCTCTTTTATTATTTGAATTGAGGAAGTGTTTTTCATTATATCTTTAAAAAAAATTACCGCTGGTCTATTATAGGACACGCGTCTCCTCGTAGTACATATAACAAGAGATAACTCCATAGTCTCGTTGCGAGCTGACCTTTCCATATATTTATGTATTTATTTTATTTATTTATTTATACTTTATTTGCAACTTAAAAAATATATATAAGTAACAAAAAGGCGGACTTAATGCTAAAAGCATTCTCTCCCATTCAAAAAAAGAAAAAGAAATGAAAACAAATACTAGTAAGATTCAAACAAAAATGTTGCCAAAGAGGAATACACATAAACATGTAGAAATATGTACGTAGATACATACTAACAAGCATACATATATACACAAAAATAAATATATACAAAAATGCTTGATACAGACGTATAAACAAGATATACATATAAAACGATAATAGTAAAAATGGTGAAATTAAGTAAAATTAAAAATTAAAATAAAATAGCATTAGCAGTTAAAAATCTGATGTTTGAAATGTGCTACAACCTTCTTTTTTGTATATTTTTTCATATATTTTTTTGTTTTACACAACTGGTCGATATTGTGGTTTAGAATCGCGGTTTCCATGTAAACAGCGGACAGATTACATTGCTGTTTATTTGCTACACAATATTACACTAAAGATATGCAATATAATATTATATTATCCGTGTAATAGTTAATCATTGTGACGATAACAGTCGATTGTAAAATATTATGAACCTTGTATTAATATGTGTGTATTAATAGCTTTTTGGGTAATCTTAAATGTTATATATTATTAGCATTTGTACATAGTGTATGTCATTTATTATTATTATTGTTATATGATAGGTTGGCATTTGGCTGCAATTCCGCATGATAGGACGCGTAGATGTGTCGTTATGTGGACTACGTAATGTTTGGAAAAAGCTTTAACGGTGTTTTCTTTAAAAGTTCCACGTTATTTGTGTTAATGTACATAGACATATACGTGTTACAAAGCTTATAGCGGCTGTTTAACGCTATTTAGTTGCGGTATAGACGACGTAGTTATTTAGGATACAAACTTAGGTAGTTCCAATCTACTTTCAATAAAATAATCCATACAGGCAACAATAATACTTGTTGCTATGAATGGAATATGATTATTCCAATTACGGTAAGCGCCTTCGTAATTATGTACGTTCCATTCTAAAGTGTGATTGTTTCATGATAAAGGTGAGTACTAATTTGTAAGTTTTGGTAACTTTTCCTTCGTAAAGACAATGGAAACGATTTATTTTATTTAGGTATCTATTGTTGCTGTGGTCGGCCATTGTACTCTGAAGTTAGTTATCTGACCTTCTTTTTCGAAGTATTCATAAAAAATATAATATTTAAAACTTACTACTCTTAGTTAAAAAAAATATTTTAATTATTTTACTAACTTAATTGAATAAAAACATTCAACTATGATTCATACGATGGTAATGCTTACAATAGAAAACTGCACCTGAAGTTTTTTTTTAAACCGTTCATAGATACATTGATGTTCTTGTATGCATAATATCGACTTCTAAATATGAAGTTGAGTTCTTCTTTAGACGAACTTTGGATACCAGATAGGTAGGTAGGTGCGACGCTTTCAATGTGTCATACGACTTTGATTTAATTTCTTACAAGGACCTGAAGTACTTTTCAGAGTTTAGATTTCGGCTGTAATGGTAAATTGAAATTCATTGTTAATATAAAGGTATTGTTAATAGATAGGTAAAAATGAAAAATGAAAAAATGAGGAAGAGAATGCTCCGTTGGTTCGGACATTTAGAAAGAATGGATAATGAAAGACTGACAAAACAGATATACAATACGAGTGTTGATGGACGTAGGGGCCGAGGGAGGCCGAGACTTACCTATCTGGACCAAATAAGTCAGGTATTGGCTGATAGGGGAGTCAAGAGCCTCCGAAACCGGCGTGTATGTTTGAAGAGACTGATGAATGTCGACAAAGCACGTCAGGTTTGTAAGGACAGAGATGTTTGGCACGCGGTGCTCTTTGCCTACCCCGCTAGGGACCTGGCGTGACGGTTAATATATAGGTACATAGCTACTCAAAATAGTACTTTTATATTATAAAATACAATGAGATACAAATTGACAATCTGCGGTCGATCTAGTCGTAAGTAAATTGACACAATCGCTACTTATGTCAGGAAAATAGGAAACGCTTAGAAACAGAAGCATATCTGAACGCAATGAGGATTTAATTAAGAGATAAATCCACCACCGTCAACAATAGTATAACAGATGTTTCTCATATACGTGTATACTCGGCATTGTGGACGTAAACGCTTCACACGATTTCCAATTTGATAAAAAGTCAACTCGCGATATCGATTTCTTCGCTCATTCTTTAAATCGATCTGAAGCCATCTTGCTTAATTAATAATAAAGTTTAAAAAACAAACGTGCATGTTATAAAATAATTGATTTATAATTATGTTATACACTATAGTACAGCTTTATTTAGGATTAGATGTTGAATAATTATTAAAATCGACTTTCCAACGATAGAAACTCGATTAGTTATAAGTTAGACATAAAATGATTCTTAGATAATAACGATGAATGTTTGAATTAGAATTATATTATCATAAGAAATTTCTTTCTGAGTGATATGATAATTTGTTATGTAAGGTAATATAAATGAATTAAGAAGTTGAATAATATCCTAAACAATTATTCTAAGTGACATGTCTGGATTCATAAATAAATATGCAAATACACTTCTTTATTGTATTCTATGAAACACTTGTATGTTGTATGAACAGTCACGGACGCAATCCGGTTATTGTATAGGTGATACATTTTCCTGAGTGATTTTGTACTTTAATAAACGCTGTAAGTATTCGATCCTATTTGTTATGGTTAAAAAATTACAACTTTGACTAACATTGAGTTGCTTTTGAACGTGGCCGTAGGTGTCGAGGGACGCCAAGACTCACCTATCTCGACCAAATACGTCAGGTTTGTAAGGATAGAAATATTTGGCACTCGGTGCTTTCTGCCTACCCTGATCGGGACCTAGCGTGATGGTATGTTGTTGGTGTTCTTGTCGCTTTTAATTGGTATCCATATAAATATCTTATATTAGAGCAGTAGGTAAGCTTTAATTCTACTTCGTTGCGGGATATCTTTCGGACTTTTCATCACCGCCCTGGCAGTGTGGCCATACCAGATTCCCGTCGATATTAAAATAAATAACTTAGCTAAGACACACGTTCTCATGAAATTGAGTAAATCTTCACGAATTTAGCAAAGGTTTGCTTAACAATAAAATGATGTGAACTCTTCAGAGCACTATCGCTCGATTGTTATGAAGCTAATGGCCGCAATCTATTTATATAACACGAAAGTTGTATGAGCAATGTACAGATATAATGCAAATTAAATTAATCATGAGTATAATGATGAAAAATTACAGTATTTATAGTTTCTAAATAATGACGTCAATTTTATTGTTTGTCATCGTACGGACTCAAGTAATTTGTTCCTTTTTAATATTAATTAACTTATGATAATAATATTTAAAATTGCGCTTTAATAATTACTAATTTTTATTTCATTACTAAAGTATAAAAGAATATGAAGATTGCGATTGAGACCGAATACGATCATATCAAAGTGAAACTGTAACTCTTTTGAATGTACTTTTCGTTACCATACATTTACAGTTATAAATAAAATAAATAAATAAATAACCGTCACGCCAGGTCCCGAGCGGGGTAGGCAGAGAGCACGGAGTGCCAAACATCTCTGTCCTCGCAAACCTGACGTGCTTCATCTACATTCATCTGTCTCTTCATTTATACACGCTGGTTTCAGAGGCTCTTCATTTACAGTTATCTTATAATAAATTACCTGCAACTAATAACAGCATATTTCTAAATAAAATTTAAACTTAATTAATATTTTTTAATACCTTTATAACACTGTTTGTGTGAAACGAGAAAAATAAACTTTAAATGATCGTATACTTTTTTGTGTTACGCAAACGGTCATCTGTAATAGTGTTTCGGAGCGGTGTTGTAAGCCCCCAAAACAAAACGTAGCGTTCTAAATCGGGCAATACTGAATGTTATTGTGCGTATTGATTGACAGTTTCTTCTATCTACATATACCTACCATGATTAATATTGCCATGTGGTATGTATTTAAAATGTTGCCCATTATTACAATAATAGGAAACATAGTGCAAGCTCTCTTGCTTATGCTAACTCTGATGTACTTACTATTTGCGGTCTATACCTATGCACTATGATATTGTCACGAATTTAGTACTTATGTATGTATGTTTGGATGTACTTTTAAAAAATACAAAAAAAATACAAAATACAAAATGCTTTATTAGCTGGATTTAGGTGCATACAATTAGATGTTATAAAAAAAAAGCCATTAAATCCTGCCAAGATAGGCGTGCAAGACATCATAACAAAACATGCAAACTTTTCGGCAACGAATTCCCGAATTTTCTTAATGACACTTACATTTTCATCGGAGAGCAATTACAAGAACTCCTATAACCATTAGGGCCGAGGCAATAATACTTTCTTTCGTGATAACCGATAACGGATTTGTACGGTGATATTATTTGATGACCCATAAACGGTGATCTGTCACGATCTACTTCCCGCGATAATTTGTTTACGTGTCAGTGGTCGTCTAAACTATTAGGTTACGAGACAGGTGACGAGTGTACCAGGAATGTATAGGACAGAATATAAAAAAATATTGAATGATACTTCTTCCATCGATTGATCTTATCAGCGCGCCTGTCGTACTGTCATGTTAAACAATCACGCGATGACTAATGAATGATTGATTAACGCTGTTTAATTGAATAATGTTCAATGTGTCTGATGTAATTTGTTGATTGATTAGTTTAGTTGAATTTTCTTATTAAGTACAATGAATAATTAATAAAAAAGGCTGGAGTTTATGTAGAGCAGTGAACTTAACGGGGCTCGCTATATCCTACATTATTTATACTTTATATTCATCATCATCACCATCAACCCATTGAACGGTCCACTGCTGGAGACGGGTCTTCTCTCGAAATGAGAAGGATTAGGCCATAGTCGACCACGCTGGCGAAGTGCGGGTTGGTAGACTTCACACACCTTAGTTTTTTTTCTACGATTCTTTCATATTATTATTTATTCTAGAGTATGCAGATTTCCTCACGATGTTTTCCTTCACCGTTACAGCAAGTGATATTTTAT
>DVPR01000122.1:0-17226 GCA_018239345.1 Oxynetra stangelandi
AGAAGTTTTTTGGTAGGTGGTAGAACCTACATACAGTTCGCCCGCGGAAGTACCACCGCCAAACCTGTTTCTGCTGTGAAGCAGTTATTATTATAACAATCTGTGTTTCGATTTAAAGAGTGTGGTTTTCAGTTCACCTATACGTATGTGTGTAAAGGCGACCAGCTTAGTCCTCAAGAGTGGCAACTGCTCTATGACCAGCCAAGAATTCGCCAAATAGTGCTGTCCAAGGTAGGTTACATATGTATTCGTATGTCTATAGGCGGCAGCGGCCACTCGTGTCTGTTGCATGTCCGTTTGTCACTCTGTTCATGAAAAAAAAGTATCAAATTCCCTATTTACAAGCCAACAGGGGTTTTATTTACTGTTATTGAAAGGTTCTTACGACCATTGTCCCGTTGGGTCGGGGCAACGGTCGCAATTTTTATAATAACGCATAATACCTGCCTGATGATTAAATAATACCGGGCGCTCACGTACTCATGCTATCGAGCAAAATATATCGCAATTCACTCCTTAATAAAACATATTTGGCATTAAAGGTCCTATATGCCATAAAACAGTTTAGACAGCGTTCAGTTTTACATTCGTTATCATACTCATAAATTATGGATGCCGCGACACCAACACGACACTTTTTGCTTATTTTCATGCTGTGCTCGAGTTCATATTGTATTGCTAGTTTCTAATTAAACTGCGACTGGCCGGTAAGGAATATATACGAGGGTTACATTTATTAAATTATTGCAGATTTATTACGTGAAACTTTATTCAATAATAATATTTTTATAACACACTTTTATTATTAGGTTGCAGTGGTCTGCAAACAACATCTCAGATATAACTGAAATTCTACCCAAGCTGAAATTACATACGCCTTTTTACTACGGAGAAATAATGTACGACTATGGCACCTCATATCCGTTATCTATATTCTTCAAACCGATTGCAAAGACAACCTGTTAGCAGCAAAAAATATTTAGCGTTGTGCGCGCCATAGCAAACAATAAAAAAAATTACTACAAGATGCTATGTTTATGTGCCAAATTTAAAAAAACATATTAAGGCGATTTTCATTTGTCATTTTTATTTCAACTTTATAATAACCTTTACGTCCTCAAAGTTATCTCTGGGATTACTAGAGTGTTCGTTGCTCTTTTCAGCTAGTTTGAAATTAGATATGTCTATCGGCCGAAGTAATCAGTTCCAATCATGCGGCATTCGAGCCCGTTACCTCATTTATGTAACTAACATAAAAGGAATCTTTCTATTCAATAACTATCCTCATTTTAATGTCGCAACTACATGTATAGATAGACCGGAAAATAACAAGAGTTATTTTAAAAGGTTTTGTGGAGTTAACAGTTCTTAAATAAAGAATACGGAACTGAATAGTGAAGTGTGAATAAATTGATCCTAAATATATTATGATAATGTGTAATATGTATATGACAATTTTTACTATAATTGTACTACATGTGTGTACTGCCACAATTACTTAAATATGGCGCTCTCATATTTTTTGTAAACGATATCCACACTTGTAGTAATGAATGATATTAATTTGATTTTGAATGAAACGGTGTTTATTTGTCTTTAAATTTTCACCAACTTTTAACAGGTGTTACTTACTTTAAAAGGTGTAAAAGGCCTGCCATGTCAAAATTAGTTCTATTCAAATGACCTTGGTCTTGCCTAGAAACGTGACTGTTGGATATAGCCGATCACAAAGCATCATGGGCCTTAAATGTGTTCTCTGTTCAATTATTATTTTTTGTTTCTTTTGTTATGATAAGAACTTCTGTTAATATATTTTTAAATTGCCAGTACACCTGCCATGAGTCAGTATACGAAACATTTTGGTGTTATCAGAAGTTCTTTTTTCAAGCTTTTCTTTGTCCTGAAATTAAAGCACACCGAATCTGTCCACCTGTCCGTCAGAACAGTATCCAAAATAGCGCCGGCGGGCTCATAGAAGAATCTCTCGTGCTTTAATCAGGTATCGACCCGAAGGCCACGCCCCCAGGCGTAATTAGAACGCCTCCTTGTACAGGCTCGCACCTTTAACGTGAATGAATGACGCCTCGTCGGTCCTCGACACTCGAACTACGAGTAAAATGAAAAATGTACAGAGAAAATTTCTTGGCTCTAACCAACTAATTTTGGTCATATAGCAAAATGTTCACCTTCGAAAGACGCCATGATATTTAGTCTTATAAAATCTAGGTTATTTAAGACTTTCTATATATACTTCCTTTTTAGAGCTATGCATGTGGTTGTTTATTTTAAAACATGGTGAATGCAAACTTCACCGCTCGTGAGTTGCGCAAGTATGACGATCTCTAGTGTTGCTGCTTAAAGTTCTGAGCAGTTTAGATTAAACGGTCATAGAGTGTTAAATACTCTGTCACATAAATCGTGTCGATTAAACACTTGAACACTCCGTAACGAATTCGTGCATGGCCGTCGACTGATATTGCTACTGCATTAGACAGGCTATAATACACTATTCAATTAATAAATATTTGTCTTAAAAATATTTACGTGTATCTTATTTTAATTTTAAAATTTATCCAAGCGTTTGACTGATCTCGCCTGATGGCAAGCGTAGATGCAGCCTACGACGTAGCACGCTTGCCGAAAAATATCAATTCACTCTTGTTTTGTTTGCCTCTTACATACGGACTCTCAATCTTAACGTTTCAAATGTCTCACCAGCGGGTGCAAGGGAGGTAGAGCAATAAAGGCGAAAGGCAACGCGAGGCGGACAACGGACAAACGAATGATCCAATAGGGGTTACAGTTTTTGCTTTTTAAGCAAAGGACCAAATAGGGGAAGTAGCCCACCATCGGATTGGTTGACGCGAAAGTGGACTCAAAGGATCTGACCAAGGATCGAGAGAGTCATTGCGAAACTAGCGCAGGAACAATTTACGTTTGAGAGAGCTTTAATTATGTGTTTAGCGTTCAGCACAGTTTTAAAAATGCCGTCAAAAGGTAAATAACAGAATAGCTTTGATACCAATATAGTTGATACAAGTAATTGAAAGTCATTAGACCAATTTTATTATTTTTATTTCGTACAAACATTATCAGCACCTTGTTCATAGGGTTATACATTTATTTTATTAAAGTGGTTTAATATAAAGCAGTTCAATATTGCAATAAAAAATGTTAAAAATAAAATATTTTGCAGACAGTCAAAATGTTTTGTAAGATATAGCACTTTTTGTCATTTAATATTTATACTATAATATACTGTTTATTCTATCTGTGCATACTGCCAATAATACGTTGGAAACAAGAGTCATTGCAAATTAAACATAATTGGTGTGAAAATGATGAGATTTTATTTAAATTATTTTTTACAAATTTGACGATCGGATCAAAGTTGAAAATTCAATATTTAATAGACTTGTTCAATTATTTATATTAATAAGGCGTAACTGGTTTTCAGATCAAGAAACCTTTTACGTTATGTGTCTGTCATATTAAGTGATGTATTGTGATGATTTGTTCAATATATAAAATATATATTTTGCAAATTATTGAAATGATGCCATTAAAAAAAACGACCTTAATAACAAACTTAAAAACTCCAACGACGAGTAAACACCACTGATCTGAAAAAAAACTCTTTCTTCGGGGCGTTATCTTTGAAATTGTATAAAATTCTGACAGAAGTGGATTTGTGAGTTTAACTTTTTTTTTAAAGTTATTATTCATAAATGCAAAAGCTTAAGATGTTAGACGAACGCGGATTCATAAAGTTGCGAGATCGGCCTTAAAAAATATATCGAACTTTCTTCAAATAATATCCACCTCACATATATATTAAATATTAATGAATTAATTTTAATATTCCGTTTCAATGCTTATTGCGTTCGCCGGCGATATAATTATGCAGTAAATTGTGGAGTAAATACATATGTAAATACACAAATATAATCATTATGCCATTGATTTGAATTATCTATGTAAATGAGTTATCCATACAAAACGTAATAATACCATTGTATTTATCCTATGAAAAGATTGCCTTTCTTCATCAACCAGAAATCCACATTGAATATGTAAATGGACAATTTGATATATGACACGGTTGGTGTCATACGAGTCCTTCAAGACAACGCACGTATAATATCGGTTGCACGTGTCCATAGGCAACGGTGACCACTTACCATCACGTCTTCCGAATGTCTGTTTGCCAGAGTGTGGCTTAAAATAAATAATATACCATCCAGTATCGCGCATTCTTCCTCTACTTTGTTTCCAACAGATTTTTTCTTAATTTCTTAAGTTTTCCTTAAGTCACTTTTCCTCATTATACACAGAATCATAGTCCTAGTAATAAATTTGGAGAATATTAGAAATTAATTTTTAAAATAAATTGTAGTCTGCATTTGTAAAGGTTACTTATAAATACATATTTATTATTGTATTTTTCCATTATTAATGTTCGATATTTTTGTTCCAGGTTACTCGGAGAATGTATGAAACTTAACCTAGTGGTTGTCAGGGACGACATTATGCAAGGAATGCGAAGCGTCATGACCTTACTTTGGATTTTCTCGGGACTGATTGCAGTCAACGCCGTTAAAATTGTCATCGAACCACTACCGAAAGGTAAGATTAACTATACGTATGGGATATTTAAATAAACCCTAAAATAAAAAAGCATGAAAACAATAGATTATCTATATTTTTGGAAAGCATTCAAAAGATGTAGGTTATTCAAAAAGACATACCAAAAAAACTTTATTATTGATTTAAAAAGGGCAACATTTTGTTACTTTTACATTATCTTTGCTTTTTGCCGGGATTGAGTTATTAATAAGCGGTTGCCATTCGCTATGTCATCTAAAAACTACGTAGTAAAGATGAAATGCTGTCAAATCATTTTATCGTCTAAGTATGCTTGTAAAGAAGACTGAAAAATATAAAAATGCATATCGGAAACAAAAGGTGCACTTTTGAACCTGTCATTCATAGGAGAGCTAAGCAGAGTCGGCCGCATCCGGTCTTAATTTACATTTTTTAGCCGCAGCGCGTCTATAGACTCCCCGAAGTTCCTCCCCTAGATATGTTGTTACACATATTGGTATTAGTTTCGTTGAAATTCCTATCGTGATAAATAGTAGTAGTCGTGACGTTTATCATCGAGTTGATTCCTAGCGACGGATAAGCGATAAGCTATAAAAGCATCATCAATGCAATGTGCATTCTCAATGTTTATTTAATAACGATAAACGAGTCCTCATAGCAAGAAATTACCTTTACCTGATTCACTACTGACAAATGTTAACAAACAATACTTTATACTCAATGTCCATAGGATTAGTTATGTAGACGATGTTATTAAAACATTCAAAAAAATGTATAACAGTCGATCGACAAATATGTATATATAGTCGTTAAAGTCATCACTGCTTTCGATCACATAGACAAAAAGATCTTTCAATAGACCGGCCATTTTTTAGTCGTCTCCGGCGAAACCGCAAGGAGTCAGTCACCCACACCGAAATGCCTTTGTCCGCGAATCACGAGCACTAATAACCATTTGGAATTAATTTTCGACTCGCAGATCCTCAACGTCTATTTTCGGGTGCCGCAAGACTTTATTGTATTCACATTAATTTACAGTCCGCAGCTGCGAGCAACGCAGATTTCTAAGGAGTTTTTATCTGCCTTCAGTTTTCTTTCTTTTGAAAGTGAGAGCTCCTATTAATATTAATTAAAAGTTTGAATAATTGAATGGATTCGGAATTGTTCCCCGTTGTTGGGTTTCCCTGGAAGTGAGTCAGGCAATAATTAAAACTTGAGAGGAAAATGGGTTTGAGTCCATTATTTGACATTTGCCTAAGACAATTTTATTTTTGTTATGATAATGGAGTGGTAAATTATAAATTGAACGACATAAAAATGAAATGAATGGATGAAATGAAATAAATATTCACGAAAAAAAAGTAAAATACATTTAATAAAATGCATTTTACGAGTGAGGACAATTTTTAAACACCGATATTTAAATTTAAGTTATCAGTAAGATTCTGGAAATAAATTTTGTATTTGAGCTAACAATGTCATCGGTTTTCACTTGAATACTTACTTTGTATCGTAAACGTACAAAAGTTTCTTTTAATTAACTGTTTATTTAATGTCAACTGAAGCGCAAAACGAATACAAAAACAGTCACAAACACACCGCAAACTGTGCTGGTCTTCCACGTTGCAACATATTAGTCATTTGCAGAATGTTACATTCAAAAACGGTTTAGTTGTGAATTTACATGCGACTGTTTATTACATACTACATACAATGTATTATACATAACATGCAACATGAAGCAAACTGTATATAACAAAATGCATTAATAGCTCAAACGTACAATTATACAAGTTCAACATTTTATTTTTACGACAACATTTTATCCAACATTTTATTTTTACGATATAGAGGTAGAAAATAGGGATACAACTCACCAAATTTCCATAGTCTTTACATTCCAAAGATGTTAGTGTTTAATCATAAATCGGTCTGATGTTTTAGCTGACATTAGTAACAAATTCGTCGGTACCCTTGATGACTAATATGGAAGGCTTTGTGACTAACTCTGCCCACCTATCACACTCTTGTATCCGGAACTCCGCACAGTCACATTAATAGCAGTATAAATAAGTGTACCCGCGGTTCTAAGACTGTCCAAACCTGGACACATTTCAAGTTTTTGTGCTGTAGATAACTCCCAATAAATATTAACATCTTGAAAAGTATAAATCAAACGTTAAATGTGAGCGCGTTAGGCTCCGAATATATGGCGCCATTCGGCGCTGACGGTTGGAATGAATTTATTGACAAGAAACTTATACGTACAATAGGGGGGCTTGGTTCATACTATTCGGCCCGTTATTTTTAGTACTCGAAGTCAAATATTTCACCGAAACGAATAGCCTAGCCTGTGCCATCGTGAACTTTTTCCACGCATCAACACGTCTAGCCGCCGCGCCGGACGGTGGATCTATTGAGACCAATTATAAGTACACCGTAAAATTTTGGCAGCGACATGGTAATGCCAAGGATAACATATCAAATAAAAATGTTTTCCAAATATTAATATAAACTTAATAATAATATCTTGCGACATCTGCAGACACGGCCTATCTGATCCCAAAGTAGGCACTTCATCGGTTCAAGTATTATGATCCCCAGACCGCTGATTAACTACATACATTTAATAATATGCTTATACAATATATATATTATTTGTTTAACACCCAAACATAGAAAACATACTTGTACTTGTCACACAAATATCGTCCCTGGTGGTTCCCACGACCCCCGGTTTAGCTGTTCGGTTATCTTATCACTGCACCAACCGGCCAGTCAACACTTCTACATACAATCCTTATGCAATATTTTTATTTGTAAAATAATAATTCCCAATCTTATTTTCTAGCGTCAAACACTTATAGTATATAAAGGTATAAATAGATCTTAATTCGAGGGGATAATAAAATAAATTTCAATTTGTATTAATTATGTACAAACATATTATATTCATATTTATGAACAGCCATTTCACATAAACTAGCTCTATTTATCCGCCATTCGTTCATTCCATGTATGGGACGAAGGCGGTGAATTTGATCCCGCCAATTAAAGATGAAGAATGGAATGCCAGAGCAAATGGCACGACAATGCCGATTGTTGTATTCTGTATAACCGTACTGTTTGGAATTCACTAATTTCAACTTATATATTGACGATAATGGCAAAAAAATAAGTTTGAAATATGTTTACATTTTCTACCAAATTTTTTTTTATACACCGATATTCTGGAAAGAAATATTACGGTTTATTGCGTATTGCTATCAAGTAACACATGTACTAAATAAGAATTTAATAACTAAGGAATAGTAGTGCGTTATGACTGCTCTGTCAGTAGGCACTGGTCTCGCTTGCAACTGCAGGGGGCCTGGAGCATACTGCACCACGACACTCCAGTGCGCATTGAAAAAGATGCGAACTAGTAGTCCAATCGTCTGTCGGTTGTTTTAAGCGTCCTTTAGATCTCCGATTTAACGATTTTCACATGAAAACAAAAACCGCTTCCAAGTGCTTAACGTACTCTCAGAAGCATGAGAACGCTCGTGAAAATTTGTCACTAGCAGTCACCCTTCTCAGCGCCGACCGGGTCCGGTTATGTGTAATAATGTGTCTCCAACCTGAAAACTTTGTCTCTATTTTAAGCCATGAACAGTCAAACTGACGATCTAATACAAACTGCCCAAATTTCAAGCGAACAGTAGACGAATAAACACAATTCTTATGTATATTTATTTATTATTTATCGTTAAAACTAGGCCACAAATAGTTACCTCAATTATTATTATTATTATTATTTAAATCAGATAACATATATCCATTTGTAGTAAAAAGGGCTTAAAACTTTTGTTAGTAAATAAAAATGCAAAATTATTCATTTAACACACAACCAAACAATAACTCCCTAATAGCATTCTCTACCAATATATAGGATACACACATATATACAGATAAACGTATTTTTATTCGTATATATACAGACACATACTATAAATATTACTAGTCTACCGGACATTGCCACGCGAACTTGTTCCCGGCATCAACACGTCTGGCCTCGGGTCAGTCTATGGTCGCCAATTAAACTATAGACGGTGATGCGTTTGCAACAAATAGCCGATACTCATGTCTGACGTTGACCGTTTTATGTTCAATGCATTCGAATGATCTACAGGATGCTACCTACGGCTTCAACAGCATCAAAAAATTACTTCAACATCAAGAAACCAACGTACGTATTTTTTTCTTTTGCTAATACTTTTTTACTTTGACTTGCATTATCTCAATTAATATTGAACCTTTCGTTATTCTTACTTAATATAAATTTAAAAAAGAAGGAACAAAAATTAACATATTAAACTGAAATATATAAAGAACTCGGAGAAACTCCCGCGAAACTCCTCTTAGTTAACATTAATGACGAAACTTGATTTTAACGGTTTAATTACGCTTGTATTGTACTCCTTAATTTCGTTCTTCGCCATCACATTTCGGTTACATTGTTTTAAATTGATATTGGGTCTTCACAAAAAGATATGGCCACTTGACTTTTGGCGCTGCCAAAGTAGTCTTGCCACGGACTTGGAAATTACAAAGTACTCAAAACTACAATCTCACTTCGCAACAATATTATGATAATTATATTTACATTTGAATTTATTTTTGGTGATGGATGTAGTGCTAGTTAACGGTCTATATTTTAAAAGTAAGTTTATTTAGAAACACTCTGTTGCTGTTTTCCGTCGACTGGCCAGCCGGCGGGGGTACGATTTGTGACACTGAAACAAATGACGCGAGCACACCGCCCGATTGACTGGAATAAGTAACACACAATCGCCGCAAAAACGTTTCTACGAAATACTCCCCGTAATATAAAAACGTATGTCGATTATATTTTGATACAACTTCTGGCTTAGATTCCGTTAACTGTAAACGAAAATCATTTGACGTATTAAAACAGATTTCGAATATAGTTTCCTTATGGAGCATTTACAGATTATATGTCGGCCCAGAAGAAAACATTGTTTGATAACATTTTTGTTTTATTCAAGAGTCGGAAACAAAGATGTCCTCGAGGAAATAAAGGGAAAATCCACTGTTTAGGGGAAAGAAATGTCACGTCTCCAGAGAGCTGCGATGATTAACGTCTTTTACACAAATAGCTGTTATTCTCCTTGAGGACAATACGTGTAAATACTGTCTCTTGTTTCTCGTTTACTTCGATTAGATACGTTAATTAGAAAACGGAAGTGGCTACAAAAAATGACAACTGAGATTGGTGCCTGCAACCTTTTTGGGTACATAAAAAAGGGTACACTAGGTTTTATTCTGAAGCATTTACCCTTTTAGGTCTTAAAATTCAGATTTAGTACATTGATGCAACCTTTCCATAAAGTGATATCTACGCATTTTATCATAAAAAACAAAACGAGTTCTTAAAAAAAGCTAAAAATTAATCTCTGCTTTCGGTCTACTGCCAGTCGAAAACGTAAATTAGTGACATTTTATTTTCAAAGCCTCAGCGGGATTCCAATTCATATCACATATTTGATAATATTTACCAACCTAAAGAGCTTCTTGTGACGAACCCATAAATATTATTTACATTTATTATTAGCATGGTACTGCATATTTAAGTTTTCCACGAATTATATACGAATAATTATGTGTAACAAAATAATATACCAGTTTTGAAACGCGACATTTTGCTTTCATAAAAGAACGATTGAAACAACTTTTCATAGCGCTTACTGAAGGCTTCGCTTAATTCTACAAAAGTAGGGAAAAAAGTGAGTGTTCGGTTTTTGTAAAACAAAGAGGAACATATACGGAAATCTCTCATTTCACGTCTCCGAAAAACAACAAAGGAAATTAGCCGTCAAAGTTCAAACCAAAAGATCAAGGAGGCCCCCTTCTAAAACAATAGCAAGAGATCTCATTTCAAACCCCAAATACGTTTCCGATATTCAATATACGGTTCAAACGGGATTGCCTAAAATTTCTATCGATATGCATTGTATGTATAACGTTAAAATATCAATATGCAAACAACTCTAAGCGTAAAAGCGTCACAGAGTCAATTTAATTGAACCTATTTACATCATACTTTCCAATTTAGGTCGTCGAAGGCTTCAAAACATCTATCGGACGCAGCGAACAAAATGAACATGTTGTTAAGCTTAAATCCTCCCGGGATTGCGAGAAAAAATGTCTTGTGCCTTCAAGCCCAAAATATATAAGGAACACGTTTATTAAATAGCGTTGCTGACTTACCCGTTGTAATCTCCAAGGCCCCTTACGTGTGTTCAAAGTATTTTTTCCATAATAACGTCGTTAAATATGGCAAAAAAAACAAATCGTAAATCTGGAGTTCCGTGAATCAACTAAATACACTTTGTTTTAACGTATGCATAGCAGCGTTATTAGTCTTAAAGAACTTGGTACGTTTGGTAAGTTTATGGAACTTTAGATCAAGTATAAAGTAGTTGCTAAGTTTGCACTAGTTGCAACTATTTTAAATGTGAGTATAAAGCAATTATATAATTTACAAATAAAAAAAGTTTTTTAGTTCTTAAGTTTCAAACCTGTTAAACATAAACCTAAGCCTAACAATAGTGCTTACATACACCGATATGGTTAGAATGATTTTTAAATACAATATACATATGTACCTCCGTTAAATAAGTCGGTTACTGTAATGCAATATTTTCCAACTATAAACGAAATATTGTCAATTGTTGAGAACACTTTGTCAAAGAATACAGATATATTTTTTATTGACAAGCTCTTGGTTAGAATTAAATTATATTACTTTGTGTCATTTGATATTGTTTGAGTAAAATAAGATAAAGTTAATAACAAGAAAATTGTGTACAAAAATAATTTTAATAAATCTAACCGATATAAAATATTTTTCTTAGCAATTCAGTGTTTTTTTCTTTTTGGTGTATAAATTAAGATTATAAATAAACAAATAATCACGATAATCTGATGATCCACAACAACAGTTTGGCGTTGCCAATGAAAAGATAGAAGTACGTTTAACTTATAATCTTAGTTTACTGAGTCTTATAAAATTCATGAGTAAACACGGCTAGAATTTGAAAAAATTATGCGAAATCGTGCACTTTATGGAACACAAATTGACACTTAACATTTTACTATCATGAAATATATCAATTAGTGCTTCCACCAAATCAATACTGAGCTGGATTTCAGTGAAAGCAGTTTTATTCGTTGCGGCGCGTAGCAGCGGCTGTTAACTTATTCCGGACAGCGCAAACTGACCTTTCAATATCGGCCGAGCCTATCCGTCTGTGTGGAAAAAGAAGTCGATTACCCTTGTTTACGCACAGAATAAAGTTTTCTTCTTATTGGTCCCGAGATAAAGCCGGGTAGAGATTAAATTCGTCTCGTGTTTGCATTGAGACCCGCGCGCCCCATGTAAACGACCCTAAGTGAGGACACAAAAATATCATTTGGCATAGCGTAATGGGCTCTGAAGAAAGGTTGCTTTACGACTTCTTATTTGGCGTCTTGTAATGAGTTTTGTAACGAGAGGGGTCGTTGAAAACATCGCCGCTTTGATCTCTTAACACGCGAATCGAAACGTTCATGCTGTAGGTAGGTGTTGCAGAAAAATGATTTATTTTACCGTACACGCTGCTTTGCGTACGAAATTTCAATCATATTCGTATACTTGAGTGCGTCAATTCAGTGCAGAGCGTGATAACGATAAACAGGGCTTTACAGTGTGTTATGTTTTTATCTCATTAAAAGAACCAATCGTCTGCATTAAGTGACACCTATCATCTGTGAAATTGGCTGGTAATGTTTTTAAAGTATTACTTCCAACTAACAATTTATTCTATCACCTTTCGACGGCCTGATGGGAATTTTGTGAGTCCTCATATTTTGTCTCCCTGTGGATTGTCGATTACGATAGCATTGTAACGCAACGAGTGAATCAGGACATGTTTGTTATTTATAACATTAATAGTAATTACGTAAGTAATGTCACCAACATATTTTGTTTGTAATACATCTATGTGGCAATTTAAAAATAATTGCATGAAAATTGTAAGTAAAAGTAATTCTGGATAGTTTTATAGTGGATATTTTATAAGCTATATACATGTTTGATGCAAATTTTTAATTATTCTATTCATACATAACGTGTAATTACATTTACGACAACTTAAATACGTAAAAATTATATTACGAGTATATACCATAAGACCGTGTATTTAGGCTCTGTAATAAAATACTCATATGATTTAGTAACCAACATTAAAATATCTGTTTAGAAAGCAAACGCGTTCAATTTATTAAATTCGTTATCTTATCCTCCTTAGATAAGCAAAAGTTCATATCCATAATTATAGAACTAACATAATTAAGTGCGCGCGAGGGGAAGTCGGGAGCGACACATGAGTAATTACATTATCTGCAGGTAGGATGTCTTGATATGTCTTCTTGGCTGTGGGGATTTATTTTATCTGTTATAAAAGTTATAAGCACCATGGGGTGTATACCATTCCCGTATAATATGCCGTATTACACTTTGAGAAGTATCCAATAAATATGAACTTGTATATATACAATTATATATATTATGCAATTTATTAACTTGAAATCGATAGTATGTATGTAAATATGTATATTGATTGTTAAAATTCATGTTAGCAATGTAGTGTTCACCTGTAATAGTGACCATGCTAAGTAACATTTTTAATTCAATTTCCTTATATACGAACAGCCGCAAAATTATCCGCATTTAATACTCAACTCGTTCTTAAAGTCTCATTGGTCGAATGAAACTTTTGACAAACCGACTAACGTAACTATACAGTTAAAATCTATAGAACTTTGCGGAACTATAAATTATATCGGTTAGTTATGGTTAGATAATAATAACTGGTGTTATAAAATGCTGAAAGGGAGCGGAGAGCCTTACCCTTCTCATGTTGAGAGAAGACCCGAGGCCAACGGTGGAACGAAGGGTTGATAGTGAAGGTGATACTACTTATTAAGGAAACGTTTATGTGCCAGGATATTAATAGGAGTGTGAGCGCGGAGCCGCACTAGATGTTACACGCGACTGAAGGCGCCGTGTACAGAGTTTCAGCGTTCAGGATTGTGTACTTGTCGTTGAGGGCAGAACACATTGTAAATCGCGAGTAAAAGAACCAACAGAACATTCACAGCTTGTAACCAATAGCCGAGTTGGTAAACCAATATTTCAAACAGCATAGAGCCCCATATGTGGCAATTTGACAGGTTCACAGATAAAATATTGCCAAGCAATAGTATTTATTACTTCGATAAAAATGAAGATAAATCATACCAATATTTATGATTGTATCATAAATGTAAAACTTTTCAATATTTTGCAAATGTAACAATTCTGTAAATATAAATATCCACTTTTGCTGAATAATGCGATTTACCACCCTCTAATCCCTAACGATCTCAAACGAGAACCACTTCACCTTGAGTTGCTTTTAGAGAAAACTCCATCCAAGGCAACTTGTGAGAATACAGTTTCTGAAAACCTAAGAATGGCTTTTTTAAACATTTTTATCTGAATGCAACAATGCACTTAGAAGCAAAGATAAGAAGGTACTCGAGGCACTGAGTTTTATAAAAAAATCTTAGAAACTTGTTGAGATCTCATTTCAAAACCGGCTTGTGCCATTGTAATACTTACTTTGTGTATTAGTGCACCTTTTGATGTCTAAATTGCATTTGAATGTATAGCAAGAGACCATTGTTATCAAACATATTTTAAAGATGGCTGGCCACATTTAATCCTTTGAATAAATACAGTGATATTGTAATTTTGCGTTGACCTCAAAAAGATTAGGGTAAGACCCTTAATTCAACAGACTTTTAGACTGATCCTATAGAATAATATGGTTCCTGGAACGGTGCTTAAGTAAAGCTTATTTGAAGTTCATTGCATGTATGTGCTACTTCTTAATATGTATATGTATGTGTGACTCCTTACTTTGCTTATTTATGTCCCAAATCAATTATATAAATTATATGTATGTCATATTTTTTCGAAAAACTTTCAGTACCGAAATTCATATATCCCGCAAGAATAAATAAACATTTCGATTGATACAAAGATAAAATAAAAACAATGTCATGACATATAACAGTTTTCAGTTGAACGTTTCTGCCCCTAAACGTACAAAACGATTGAATGGACAATTTACGGTTTTGTACGGATTTTTTTTTTATGGTGAACATGCATCGTGAACATTTTATAGTTGCTCATAAAAATATTGTAGTCAATTTTTTTGGACGTCGAACTCTATAGCTTTTTGGGGGCTACATATTGTGAACGATATATTTGTTCTTTCTTTATTGAAATGAAATTGGAAACTTTAGTTACACCATTCGTAATGCATTTTGTACAATTAGGTCAAAGCACAAAAAATACGATGTTTTATTTATTCCTTCTATATCAAATGATACACACATGCTGTTTTATTTTAAAATAACACATGACTATTACAACTGCTTAACTTCTAGTGCCTTTGGTGCCATCTGACTTTAACAGTCATCGACCTGACCTCCTGTCACTTTCACGAAAAAAATCTTTGTGCAAATCTCTTCATCGTTGCCAATAATTTGATATACCAAACTTGAACCGTCACTGACCGACGACCATCACTATGAAAGTTAGTTAACTTATACCATCCCGTTCTCTTTTCAATTGTTTATGCATTGCTTCTAACACAACAAAATTAATTAGTATTCATAATCAATCGTGGGTACTATATTAACTGATACTGCTCAATTATTTATTATGCATGAAAGATGCAGTATCATCGCATCGGTCAAACTCGATAATAGCGTCTGAGCTATGATTTTCGTTTAATTTTTCCGTGCCTCATTAAGCTGCGCAAACGTGTCTTAATGATACGCGTGATGTATGGGGGGACGCGAGAATGTTCCATCATTAGAAATTTCTTGCATAATGAAAACACGAAACTGATAGAACGTATGGAGGTATTGTATTCGTTTAGATACAAAAAAGACTTAACTGTACTAACGTATACATACATAGTTTTTTTCTATCGCGTTTATCCTATGTACACTTCGTACATAAAAGTGAATACGACTGTTATAATGAATCGCATTTCACATAACAAACAATTTATATTAAGAATTTTGAAAAATCTACTAAAAGCTTTAATAACCGGCATTCTGTTCAGAAAACAGACTTGTCCGATCAGGGTAGCGGTCCGTTGGGGCGAGCGAGATTGTAGCGTCCCCGAAGACATCGCAGTGGTCTTGACCGCAGAGATCGTGCGCGCCTATTCAGTTATGTCGAACAGGGCTTTTTCACAAATGGGATATATATATATATTTCACAATTTTTTTAAATAATTGGAGCATGTAAATGGTACTTAAACATAAATGGTACTTAAATATATAGCTGGTGTTGACACTGTCCTTTTAACGATCTAATTTAGTTTTACATGAGTAAAAAAATGGTTTTTATCCGCCTTTGCTATATTTATAATATAATATTTATTAACTCATGCTACTAAAGCAAGGACTTTTCTACAAATGTAATTATTTACAAAGGTTATTCGTAACAATAAAATAATACACGACAACCTTGAAAACATAGGAAATATATAATAAAGATAATTAAAGTGACAAAAAGCTAATGAAAATTTTAAAACATGTTTTAATAATTAATCTTTATACGTATTAATAATTAATTAAATTTATTAATCTACTGTTCATTAAGTATCAAATTGAATCAGTTATAATTACATCACACCTGAAATTTAATAATAACATTATTTTAACATATAATTCCGAGTTACGTACAGGCTATTTACAATTACGTACCATTTCAAGAACTACTCGATAATTAATAAATAATTATAATTATGAATTAATTCAGAAACAAAAAAAGACATTAACAATAATATTATCATTAAATTCATGACTGTGTTTTAATAAATACATTATAAGTCCATTTAAAAAGCAAAACGCTTCAGACTCTGACATGTACTCGCAGTTATTAGGATTCACTGTGTTTCCGTCGCTATAGACTCACACACAAAGACGCACGTCACGATTGAAAACGTACACATACATATTACCTGGTTACGTTATATTCCAGAATCATTTATTCACCTGAGCACAAATTCGGTGGGTCAGCAAAAAAAGATCGCCTATACGTTTTGCTTTTTATGTTATGAGTATAGATGGCGCAAGAATAAAACCTGGGAAGTAGAGGAAACGTCCTACGTTGCCGGACCAAAACATAAACCTCGCATGCTATTACCAACGTAAAGGAAGGTAACAAGGATCCGGCGCCGAGACTAAATTCAAAGTGACAGGATTACCTAAACAACGCCAGGCGCCTTAGGAGTGCTCTGTCAAACTCGTTACTGTGCTGTGTACTTATATGTATTTTTTTGGTATAAATCACGATAATACTTCATAACGGTCTCGGTTAGATCTCTTATATAGTATCAAATAATATCTTGGGACATATCAACGCGGCAATCTGATTCTTTAGTAGACATCAAAGCAGTTCCAGTTCGCTAACCACTGCACCAACGGGCCAGTGGTCTATGAACGGTCTAT
>DVPR01000123.1:0-17218 GCA_018239345.1 Oxynetra stangelandi
CACTCTTCTCTCAATGTCAGCGGTGTACCTGCCATCCCTGCTAAAAGCACTTCCAAGATATACAAACTCGTCCACTTATTCCAGCACTACATTATTGACACTATTACATTATTACACTATTGTTTGAAGTAAAAAAAAATTCTAATGCCGACTTTATCACGTTGCCGCCAATTTTTTTTTACAAATTCATCAAAACGATGACAAACATAATATTAAATTAAATGCTTAGGTTTGCTTTTCATACAGTATTCTCCGTATATGGAAATCAAATTATTTTACCTCTGGCTATTTAGTGGATATCCAACGGTATTATGTATCCGTGATCTCGTCCCTTTACAGAAGTCAATGGGCGGTGTATCACTGGCATTGATGGATAACGGCGTATCCCCCGTCAACTTGTCACCTATCCGTATATCCTGTAGTGTCCGCAATCATTTCTTACAACTCCGTCCATAATAGCTTATTGATTTGGGTATATTTTAGTAGATATAATATATGTATGCATATAGAAAACATGCCTAGAGATTTTTTCATTTAAGATATTGTACATTTGCTATATTGCACATTTACAATATTGTAGATACATATAAAATATGGAACATTTACAATATTAGCTTGCCATTTAAGTATTTTGGATACGTTTTGGTTCAAATGCTTCCATATATTAGCTGTGTTTTGCTTTTCATTCCTTTGCAAGCAATCAGTCAGACAAGTTCGCTTATAATACAGTTTATACCTTTTTTAAAAATAACATAGTGCTGCTTTTGCTGTTACGTTCAAAAGAGCTGTTGAAAAATTAGTTTTTTTCATGCACGCAACGAAAATGATTTTCGTAAACATATTTGACTTGGTTTCTTAAATATATTAGATTTTCTTAAATATATTACATTTGCTTAGCTTGTTATGCTTTGCATATAGATTTGCTATCATGATTAGATATGTTTCTTTTACATTTTCTCTATCTGAAGTAATTTTTCAGTAAAGATTCATTAGATCTTTGTCCGTTTTTTCCAATCTATTTCTTACTCTTTACCCCGTAACGTAATACTTTCTGTAGTTTCATATAGCATTCCGTATTTTTTCGTTTTTCGCTCATCACTTAAACGTCGTCTTAAACCCTATTTATCTTCTTATCCTTTTATGTTGAAGCTTGTAATACACATCACGTGTTTGTGTTGAAGTATTGACTCAAGTGTAAATACAAAATATTCTCAGTAGTTGCACAAATATGATAGAAGACTACAAAATATGGTTGTATAAAAGCTATAAAGAGGAGAGTTAAAGTCGCCTGCCAAGTGCTCCGCATTCAAATTGTAACTGTTGCATTATATATGAATTCAAATTATACTATTTTTCGTATGTATGTTATTTTGAATTTTTTTCGTATTCTATTTAATTGTTCACTTCAATTAAGATATTATACATTAAATTTCTTTATTTAAAACTATAAATCTTAATTAATAAATATTTAGCATGTTTATTTAAAGGGATCCTAACAAATTCATTTTGTGTTCTCTCTGCAATTGCAATACAAGGAAAGAAAAGCTTTGAACAGTATCGGTTTATCGGATAATCCAATTGTTTTTGGCTAAAAAATGGGCATTGCAAGTTTTATATTTTAGGGCAAAAGCATTTAAAATGAAATAATGAAAATATCGTATATTATATGAAGTTGCATCGGACGAACGGGTTTATTTTAGATTAATATATTATACTTCTGGCAGGCTGGTAAAACCGATCATCAACTTTCCATTACATAATTCATTCAAATACATTTGAACTGTAGGATTCTTCGTATGAGTAAATAATAGTTCTGTTGCATATAACATAAGTACTAATATACATATGTATGTTAGAGAAAAGCAATTGTGGCGGTAAGGCGGGAACAATAACTCGTAAAGAAAGGGAGGAGTGAGTGTGACATGGAATTAATTTTCCACCCAGTTAAAGTAACGTGTGCGTGCGTACATTTGCACTGCGCCGTCGTTGGCGTCGGTTTAGTGTGTAAACAAATTTTAATTCGAGTAATTATGAAGGCAGAAGGAACTTTTGTTCCATGTTTTGAATGCGCGTCAACAAGAGTGTTTATACACATTTCAAGTATTATCATTTTTCGATTTCCATTGTACCTACTACTTGAATTCTGTGATATGGCGAATCATGACCGGCGCCGTAAGCTATAGGTACAATGTTGAGGCATTAAATAATATACTTGTCATATAGGAAATAATAATTTCAACATCATCATATAATAATATTATACACGTTGTTTTAAGAATGTTCTGTAGCAATGTAGTATGTCATTCGTTCGAACTACGTGACATAAAAACCGGGATAAGAGTTCGAGGACACTACGAATATATCACGGTCTGAGGGCAAAAGGAACACATTGATTTTTTCAGGCAAACATTGGACGTTCTCAAATAAATGCATTTCTTAGAGTTACAATATATTCTGTATTAAGTTTATCAATAATATCCCAAACTAAATGAAATTAAATTGATGAACTGAAATTAAATTATCGAACTGCTATTTTCGACGTGTTCTGTTCTTTGAGACAAGAGAACTACGTAGATGATATCAAACTACAAAATTTTGATGCGAGTTAAGCTGTTTCATATGTAGCACCGTTGTTGGACCACTAATGGGACGGAACTTGCTGGATTTCAGAGGGCGTGTCCAATGTTCGATATCGGTTATTATTACGTTACAGCTGTTCAGTCTCGCAGAACTTAACGATCAATTCGCATTAGAAGATATTCTTGATACATTTAAAGAAGCAGACAAAACTGAATATTTTATTAATAGACAAAATAACTATCGGTACTCGTATGTCCATCTGACATAATATTGCATTTGAAAATTAGCGACTAAAACATGCGTGGTAAATTTGTTTGCACGTGGACAGCATGGTTGTAAATTTCATGCGAAATATTCGATACTTTGAAATGAAGAGGTGTCGTTCGTTCGTAGGTAATTTTGGAGGTAATAAATCATCGAAGGGTAATTTATGTGAATATTGGACGCAGTTCAAGGCCGACGCTTGTTCGATAGTGATCGAAGGTCTCCAATTTGTTTACCTCCAAACATTTTGCTATCCACGCTTCGTGATCCGATAATTAAAAAAAAACATCGGAATAAAATGACTACAACGATTTAAATATTTAAAGTGCTTCCCAAAACTAATAAAATTATTTTTATGTTGGAATTTACGTCTTTATTTTAATGACGTTTTCCTTGACAATTGAGTTTTAAAATATCAATAAAATAAAGATTACTATTCCTTTGGGAATTTGTTATTGTTCGTTTTATTATTAGGTACTATGAATACATCATAGCAATGGCAACTCCATTAGTGATATCTTTCGGGAATAACATTAATTGTTACAATAATTATGTCACATAATGTCAATTTATATACTCGTATGATGTCAGATAGCAGATGTTTATTATATTTTTGTGACGATCTTGTGACTTACTGTATATATTTCATATTATTGTTAAGGAAACCTTACTTTAAATAAATCCGAATGCTTTTTGATCGAGTGGCAACATCCATTGCGCTTAGTCAGAAACGTTTCAGGAATTTCTTCCCACTGATTTTCCTTGTACATTTGACAACAATATATGAGGAGTTTCCCAACAAAAAATGTTTTAAGCCAGTTCCGGAGCGACGCGGCGGGACCTATGTAAATATTATTATTTGTATGCTTTATTATTACACGTAAAGGTCGTATTTGTCTTTATAATTAGGATCATTTGTTGTATTTAAGGGACTACTGATAATAATTGAATGAGTAATTGGGACTAGACAGAATGTTTACGTAATTAATAACGCTTGTTTATAGCGATGAATAGTTGCCTGTTTTATTGTGTTGGGTACATACATCTGAAGCATGAAGTGTGAACGGTTGTAAGTAGAAATGTGCTGTTCGCAGTCACCTATCCTAATTTATTATTTATTCATTTCCTTTTTCTAATGGTGAATACATTACGGCATCGGAGCAATGTACTATGTTATAACAATGAAAGCCCAAAACCTCATAAATAGTCAACTTCTTAAAAGTGACATTTGAATCATATTTTATATTCTACGTGTCGCAAGTGCTACGGGAAACTTGTTATGTCTGACTAAATATTTCACATTCAGTCTACTTCTAACTTCTCTTTATATTTGTAAACAAAATACATAATAACGCTGGCGAGATATTTAAATACACATGTATTTCTTAACAACCGTTTTATTGATTGCCCTACTGCTTTAACAGCGTTGTCATTTTCAGTATACGAATACGAATAATAAGTAAGAACAATGTATGTGTTATTTAGTTAGTTTGTCTACTACACTCTTCTAATCAGAAACAGCCAGAAATAGGTGCAAAGGTGATGCGACCATTATCAAACTCAACTTTAAGTGTTGTATTAAAGCGTGATGCAATTCAAGTATGAATCATGATTTACAATATATAACTCACTATATAAAGTTCCCTCAAAGACTTGTACGAAAAATTTTCGAAGCAAAAGGCAAGGTTTAGTCATCATTTCGACTGTTGGATAACAAAGTGGAATTATAATGAACATCCAAGAGTAGGTAAATCTATTTACCTTTGTTGCAAATTACATGTCATCAATTCTGATTCATAAATTGTGCCGCCGGACAATAATTGTATTCATTAAAACGAACGCGACCAAATCCCATTATGGTATTTCTACCTTTAAGTTAATTTGTTCCTCTGTATCCCCACTTGGAGACCTTTATTAATTGTTTAATTTACCTCGCTTTTACAGTAATTGTTTTTTTGCTGAATTCATAAAGACGATCGGTTACTAAGAAATTATTTTACTATACGACTACTATATATTATACTATATATATTTTTATAATTTTACATGGCGATAAGTATTGTATGTGGAAAACTATCGCTCTTACGTTTAATAGATATCGAGTAGTTAGTGATCTAGAGTCTAGATTCTAGACAACTGAGCACACCTCCTGTTCAGTGTCAGGGTGTAAGAAATGTAAATAAATATGTATTTTTATGAATGTACCTATTTGTATATATATCATATCATTACCATAGTACCAGCTATACTTAGTATGGAATTATATGATCATAAATGTGGCAATGTTCTAAGATATTATTATCTACTGTCAAAAAATTAGGAAGAGGTTATTCGTACGTACAGACATATGATACTTACTATATATAAGTAAGTTACTGAGTCGCTAGGCAACTGGATTTCTTTCCTTATATTTATTTATGTTCTTTTAAGTTTTAAAATATCAATAAACGTATGATATACGTAATTTGATTGACTATAACACAAATCTCCGTATGTTACACCATCCTCGTGAAATTCACTTTATTTTCATTAATAAATATTCTTTATATGCAAATGAATAGTAAATATTGTTGAAATATATATTTTCAATATCAAATATTACTTTCAATAAATTAGGCAATTCTGATGTACGAATTCGAAGAAACGCTTTTCATGGCTGTATTAATATGGTAACCGTTCGCAGGGTTTCGTGGCCTGAAGGTCGTTTGAGCATGGAAATTCAGCTCGTAAAGTTCCAAGTGCCTGGAAGCGTTAGGGGGATCATATCGATTTACAGTCCTCTAAAATTTATTTCGTACAGAATACGAATCAGAGTAACACTATTGCAGTGATTCTTTGCGCCCTCCCCCCTCCTCCCGCTCATCTCCCCCTCTCTATACCGGTGTAAAGATGAACATGGCAACCCAAGGAGAATGTAGTAAAGTTTATTAAGCAATTCGAAACACTGCCCGAGTATCAAACATATTATTAACCCTATTCCATTGAACCCTTATGTGATAAAAAATATTTTATGCTTCTGCCGCGTATTCATTACGCGACAAATATTCCTCGAGACGACACCGATCGCTTTGAAATAACATTTCGAAGTGATCAATATAAAAATATTGCCGTTAACACAAAAAAGAAAAGGAAATTCCAGCTGTTAATGGCGTTATTCTTTCTAATTTACGGACCTGGATTACGGACTGCAATGTGCTAACAAGCTTAATAATGCAGGGAATGTAAAGTATTAAGATATACTGTAGCTGCAAATTATGAAAGTTGATAAAAAATAAAAAAGGCAAGGACAAAAGTCTGTGGAGAAGATATATTTAAAAAAAGCTAGGGTACGGTGCAAGTGGATAATGAGATGTTTGTTCTGGATATTTGTTGCTTCTCAGGTGCTTTTCGTGTTCGTTAAAGTAAAATTTTAATAAGTGGTAAATTAACAAATCGATTTGATAATAAATTGACCTTTATATTATTATTTGACTAAGTATTGTTTATTGTTTATTTTCAAATTTTAACTGTCGTTATCTGTATGTTCATTTATTTAGTTTAAACATTCGTAATGATTTTTACTGCTGCATATTTTTTTATTATCATGAAATAATTTATAATGTTTAATTTTAGTATGGTGTTTAGGTAACATCAATTCAAAGCGGTGTAAAAATTATAATTCCATTTGTTCGTTCCAATTTTTTATATACCTAGTACCAAACAAAGACTTATACTTATTTAGCGAGATTTGGTTACTTGTTTCTAGTCGTAACTTTTTTCGAAAAAAAACATCGATGTTTTTTTTCAATGTCCATCACTACCATACTTAACTGTAGACAACGTTACGTTTAGCTGTCAGTTGCGTTTTGTTATTCCATGTTACTCCTTGTCAGTTACGTTTTGTTATACCCCTTTTTACACCACGTCTCATGGGACCGGGATAAAATGTCCTCCGAAAATGTCCCATATCCTATGTCCTTCTCCTGGTTCTAAGGTACCTCCCCATCAATTTTCAGCCACATCAGTTCAGTCATTATTGAGTTATAAATAGTGTAATTAACACGACTTTCTTTTATATATATATATAGATTGTCCGGCTATGTGAGTGAATGAGTAATTTTTGATCCGCGACTAAGGGGTAGTGCGTTTGAGCACGAAATGTGTTTTACGTACGACACAATTCAGTCGGACCTAATTAAAACACACAGTTACAATTGAAGTTGGTGACGTTAAAATACTGGTTGTTTACACGTGACAAATGTGGAACAAAATGGCGGACGCGTTAGTTGCTCCGGGCGTGACGGACATTTATTTGACCCGACTAAGCAGTGTTTGCATCGTGAGGTATAAGACAGCAACCGAGGTACAACCTAATTAGTAGTGTATGACTTTATGTGAATAAGTATTAGTAAGCTATTGGAAAATTTACTCATTATTTCATTAAAGATTTAAAGCTATTACTTTCTAAAAATCTTGTTTGAATCAATTTATACAAACTTGCGTATGTATAAAAAGCTTTTAATCAAAATGAATGTGATAGATTATTTCTATCTTCTATTCTCTTTGTTCTCGTTCCATACATATAGTCACCGAGACATATAGAGGCACCTTTAAACTGCAATTTAATCTGGGTCTGGGAGACCGCTCATTAGTCAGGCTCTTCCACCGACTCAATTTCAAGTGGATGCTACTAAAATAACTCTGAAGTACGAGTAGGCACAACGAAGCCGCCGTTGACCCGATATATTTCTCGCTCAATTACAATCCAAAAAGGCATAGTTACCCCAAATTACAAAATCCAATTACAGAGTAATCTAAAACTTCGCTTGATCGTTTCCATTAAATAATCGCTTTGATTATTAAGGGTATTAGGTATGTATGTGGTTTATTATATTTGAATTTAATTAAGCGTGGGTACCTTAATTTACGGAAACAATAATTCTTATTTTCATGTATTCGTAAATTCATAATCGTTGGAGAAGAATACAAATTTATAGGGACATATGAAAAATAAGTGTGATTATCAAATCTCTCTATATTCGTCTAGGATTCAGTAGTTCTTAGGGATTACGTACTGACGGTGATAGACGCGATGTAACATAACGAAATCTGCGGCCATAATGTCAATTGGAAAGGGGTATTCCACTCACCTATACATTGAAATCACTTGTACCAACGAGCAGTAATATTATAAATGTATGTGATTGTACTTAGAATTGGGCACAATACGAGCTGTGAAGTAAAATGTTTGTTACCAAGAAAGAAAATCCATATATATTATTATTGTACTTTGATATACATATTTTGATATAAATATCATTGCTGTTTTCACGCTTATATTATTAAAAAAGAAACAGTAATTGTGCAATATGAAAGTTTTATTGTCTTACTTTATGTTATTATACTTTGTTAATATAGTGTCCCGTTATATATTAAAAATGTTATTCAATAGGCGGTTGTGTAAAAATGACTAATTAATACTTTTAAGCATTTTCGAACAGCACATGGCTCGATGTTGTCTGAAAGAGATCTTCATTCATCAAATTAAATAATAAATGCAATATATAGTCATCTGTAATATACGGTTATAGCTTCAAATCTTGTCTTCACTCGTCTTATTCAATGATTTTGTTTTTCTCGTATAATAATTATGTTATGATACCTTTTATTTCTTTGTATTCTAAATAGTTATAGTAAGTTCATAATAAGATTTATGTATATATTTACCTTATGTATGTTCTGGTTTCCATGTACTAGTGCTATGCACTCGCATATAATATACATATATTCAGATGTAAATGAAACAAAACGATACATCATTTGTCTTTACTACACTAGAGACTTGACACTACGTGAGCCAGACAGAACAGTTGTAAAACCCTTTTGTGTCCACTTTGAATGGAGTTGTTGGTATATTCTTTACTTGTAGTATACAAAAAATCCAATGGAGCGGTTCATTCTTATCTCTAAGTTCTCTCAATTAAATTTCTATTTTGGGTATACTTAAATAGGATTGGAAATTGGAAATATTTTAATATTATTACAATAGTGTAAATGCTAGGTAGAGTGTTGGAATTACTTTATTAGAACATTCATAACTGCCTATTAAGTATTTTGTGTTGATTAATCATGTAGTTCTGTTTATTCAGTTAAGTGTCTGAGAAAGTTTAAGTTATGATATTGATTTGATTTTACTTATCGGATACAACTTATTGAGAATGGAGTAACATTTACGTGTTGATTGTATAAATACATATTTGATACGAATTGTTTCAGGAAATACATTCATATATTGATTAACAACAAATTGATTGATAATATTATAACAAGTGAAACGCTATGATAATAAATACAGTTAGTTATCTATAACATTAACTGATAATTTTTTTCAAATGTATATCAAGAGCGACGATAATCTTTGGTGATTCTATATAAAATTTATTCTGGTCATAGTCGAGAATTAGAAAATTATACCAGACTCACCTAATACCTACTCGGTAGACCTATTGATATCCGCGTTCGTGCTACGTGCTGGGAATTTTAACAACTAACCAAACAAAGGACAAACCTGTGCCACAAGAAAATACGTGATACTAATTTCTAATATTCATTTACACCCCCGCATAAACGGTGTATCTATTGAAAAAAAAGACGTTATTCGGAATTCTAATAAATGAAAAGCCCGAAAGTAACGTAGGTACAGTTCAATTGAATCGATTTGATTCCGGAAATTTTCGCTGCGACGCTAAACAAAAAAAACATTTGAATGAGAACGTTCAATTATCATCCCTTTTAAGATAATTGTTCGGGTGAAGCCGTTCAGCGGCGCTAGCCGGTCCGAGAGATCGTAAGACAGATCCCCTCGGATTGAAAATCTCTAGATTGACGCGATAAGGACAGTATTATCCGTTCCTGATTGTTATTCGGCCAGCGACCGTATATAGGTTTTAGTTATCGTATGGTAATATCTCTATACAAGTATTCTTCAGGTGACCGTATAATTACACATTTTAAGGCTTATGTAAGGGCGTTCCGTTTCAAATATTATTTATTTGTTTGGCTGCGAGAAATTTGAACAACTTACGTTTTAATAGATCGATTTTATAATTGGTGAAATGGTTAAGGCAATAAGAAGTTTGATTAAAGATTTGGTAAATTTAACATTTCCGAATCTACTGCTTTAATTCTAAGAAATTGGTGTATATACCAGTTTAATAAAGGGATTAAATAGTACTTATTACTGTGTGTAAAATATATTTTCAACGATTCGCTTTGCACAGAGTCAGTGTTAATAGTGTTAGGATTACTAATATAGATAGCTCACTATATATATGGCTAGTATCGCTATAATCTGTAGAAAATTTCTATGAAAATTCAATAAGATTTTTAGAATTTAGAATTAGTTCTGAACCACTATAAGACGTAGCAATTCAATATTGAATTACAAATTCGTTGTAATTAAACGAATTTGAAATACAAATATTTATTGTATTGGTTGAGAAAAAAAGATTTTGTCAAACGCTTTAAAATAATTAGTATATATATATTTGCTAGTACCTACTGCATAAAGCTAAATAAAGATATAAAAAGGATCCCATTACGAGACGTAATACAAAGAAAGTATAACTTTTGACCAAAATTCGGGACTTTCAATTAAGACTACACGTTTCGGATTGGTATTTAATTATGTCTTAAAAAATAGAACAACGATATTTATCGCAAAGACCTTTTTATAATGTATTCATGCTCCATACACAGATATAGTGCTATATATATATATATGTACATATACATACGGATAGATTTTAGATGAGTGATCATTATTGGGCTGAAATTTTAATATACATAATAGTAATATCTTGGGATAATTCCACACAACGCCGTCTGATCCCAAAGTAGGCACTTAAACTATGCCCGTGTTATGGTAACCAGACGGCTGATAAATATAAATATAGACTTATAAAGATATTTATTTTTTTACGCCCAGACACAGAACAAATACTTGTGCTCATATATTTGTCCTGGTGGTGATCGAACCCACGACCCCCGGCGGCAGTCAGTTTCACTAACCACTGCACCAACGGGCCAGTCAAGTGCTGTTATTGAAAATACGTGGTGTTATTGAAAAAAATATTATATAAACCGCGAATGGCTCTTGTATTTCGCAGTGCATGCTGCATTTTAATAACTGTATTCAAGCTGGACCTGGTTCCACTAAGCTTTCTGAAAATAATCTGGATCTGAAAATAATCTCGTCAATGTAACGGTCAAACCCGTTAACTATTTTTTGAATCTGAATACCCCTATACCTAGACGAAAATTCTTGTAATATATGTAAGAAAAACTATTAATTGTGTAACTTCAATTAGGCTGACTCATTATTTTCTTACGTCACCAGAAATAAATCAAAAAGTCAAATGTTCAAAACTTCAGTTTTAATGTGGTTAAAGTGTTGGTGTGTGTGTCCGTTGAACGAATAAGTTTTTGTTTTCCACCTCATTAAAATAATATGATATTTCAAGTTGATTGAATGTCGAATAAACATGTAAATAAAAAACACGTCCACGCATTTTACCATAGGGAAAAGCTCGTGTGTTGAATATTCATTTATAAATGTCGGGATATCAGTTACTTAAATGCACTGTGCCATAAACTAATGGCGAATAATGGAGATATGCTTCTTGAACAATTGCCAGATGGAATAAGAGGAACGCCAGAGTCTCTCTAGGCGCATAACGGCACATTATTCAGATTAAAGCGAGATGATAAATCTTATTTCAGTACAATGACAATGAGTCTCCAACAATGCTCACGTATACATCCTTGTCGGGCCTTGTTTAAGTTTAGCCGCGTCAATGGAAGGCTAGTTTTTCCACTATTTATAACTTATGAATTTACTGTAAATACTGACTATAAAATGTGGGAAATATTTTATTCAAGTAGGAATAAATACATGACAATAAGGAAATAGCAAAGATAAAAGTTGAATATTAATTTATATTTATTTATTTCGATTTTTATTCTTTTTAATTTATCGATCAATGGGAACTTTATTTAAATTCTAATGAAAAGAGGCTAGATAGTGCGGTCCAAGAATGAATTGCCGAAGTCACGTAAATGGTCATGTAGTAGGTTGCGTAAAAGGCGATGTATTGGATTACTTAAAACCGTAAAACCGTATTTTTCACAAACACTAAAACCGCATTATTCACAAACACCAAAACCGTATTATTCACAAACACTAACATCGTATTATTCACAAATACTAAAATCGTACCATTCACAAGCACTAAAACCGTATCACACACAAACAGTTTCAGAATACAGATCAGATCAGGTTGACAGAAACTAAGAACTATACCCATATATGCATGGCAAAACAAGCAAAGATATGACAAAAACGAAATGAAAGTGGAATTATGAAGTAGAAATGATATCGATATGTTGTATGTGTAGTGTGAATAAAGTTAGGAATGATAATATCAAAGAACGTAGAGACTAAGATTAATAAAAGATCCTTAGGTTGTTTGGGCATGTACAAAAGGATTTATAAAACAGATTTATGAGGCGAATATGGCTGGCTGAATTGAAAGGGCAAGGAGGTATAGACGTACATTCATTCGCAATACTTTCAAATAATAAATGTACTAAACAAAGGCCAGGTAAAAAGTAATCTAAATTAGCGTGCATGTATAGCTTTGATAAAAGTAAAATAAGAGAAATACCCAACGCCCTATTAAAGCGAATGAAAGGAGACTCGCTGTGGATAAGAATTCGCTTCATTATGCGCAATAAGTCTTCTTAAAATCCATTAAGCTCTTCGATTAAAACCTCAAGTCGTCTCTTTGCAATTAATTCCTTTTGTCTCTAATTAACTTTTGATCAAACGAATATCTTGTATTATGTTAACATTCAAACCCGGTTACGTCTGTTTAAAATAAAATTGACGTGTATAAATTATTATTACCCAAATAAGTAATGTAACTAAAAAAAAATTAGGAATTAATCTAATCAAATGAGGTATGAAAGAAATGAAATACAAAAAAATCAAATGAGGAATGAATCAAATCAAATACCGTTTAAGCGTATCTACTTAAGGTTAGCTGTGAATTCAAGGAAAAGTCAAATAGGCATAGCGTGATAGGGGCGGGCGCCAGGGGAATGCTTGTGAAGATAAAGGCGCTGCCTCACCCTTTGAGCGGTTGTCTACTATTTTTATTCTTGTAAATCAATTGGTACATAGTTCTGTGGTCTATTTAATTTGTGTGGTTTTATGATTGTCAGATCCAATTGAATAGCAGCATGTTGAATAATGCAATAGCAACGCGTCGAAAAGGATAAACACGAATAATTATGCACGAGGTTGAATTTTAATTGAAATATACGACGAGATTCTCTCATCCTCCGCATCATTACTGACTATACATGGCCATTGAAAATCTCCCGGTCATATCTGATGAGATGTCCAATTCTACCGTATAATCAAGTAGACCTTGTGATGTTTTTGTTGTATGTTGTTTCTATCGCGGTGACCCCCCGAAATGAATGTGTACATGCGTTCAACGAGAAGTTGTCAACGGCGAATCCGTTAATTATCCCACATTAGTCACACTCGCCGGACAGACACGTGTCTCATCCTTCATTCAACCCCAAAGTTTCGTTTGAATGTTGCGAACTTGAGTCTTGTAGGCGCCCAGACCGCGGCTTACATTTAAACAGATCACGGCCGTAAAGGTGGTTGGTTACACTTTGTGATACTATGTACGAGTAACTGTAATGAACAGTACTCGAGATGTCTAAATCTAGTAAAATGATGCTTTAATTTATAAAGGGAACTGTTAGTCTATGACGTCTAAGCCAGTCTACTTCCGATTATGTTGTAAATACATACATCCTATGTATTAATCAACTTTAACCTCGGGTAACTTCTTTAGCCAAAATATTAAGAATGGTAAATAAATATGACAACAGTTTTAGTCATAGATATTGTCTTCACAAAGGTATGTTAATTATCTTAAATATACATATGAAAAAACCTTATAAAATAATGTTTGTGTGCTTATGAACTATTGAATTAAACCAAGCTATACATAGCATGACAATTAATATCGACATTGAAAATTTATTTTTGTCTAGCTCTAATTAATACTCGTAGTTAAGACTGGACTGATTAAATCCAATAATATTTTGAGTAGCACAGAAAACTTGTACAATTTCGGCATATACTCAAATTACGTACCCAATTTCCTTTGTGAATACTTCGGGTAACCCAAAAGTTTTGCTCTCAATTTTGCGAAGTCACAATGCCCATGAGACTAATTTAAGGAGTCATATAGAATTGAATAACACGGCCAAGGTAAGAGTACCTTACATAATTTTATATAAGCACTTAATAAGTACGCGGGCAACGCTAACGTAGTTTGTTTAAGAGAAAACCTATGAATAAAAATTATTAAATATAAATCTATCTCCACTGCAGTTTTGGCGAACATTGGGTATTTATATAGAAACATAAATGCATAAGACATGTTAATTTTAAAACATTTATTTATTGGAAAATTTTCATTACGTAACATTTCGGACAAAGTATTGAACTATATTTCAACCAGCCGATCGTACAAAACATGTTTACAGTCGTGACAGATAATAAATTGAACTAATAATGTTACAATTTTAGATTAAATTTAATTACATAAATAGGAAATGTTGCGTTCATTATGCAAAAAATGAACATAAAATTAGAATAAATTGAGTTTGTTGCTATATTAGATACTATTTCATTTATTATTAAAATTTTTGAATTTTATTTTATAAATCAATAAAATTGTTTTTTTTACATTTTATTGTTTTTTTCTTGTTTTTGTTGTTCGAAATTATTTCAAATTTTATCCTTAGGCATGATGTGATTTTCCGTAATTGTAAAAAACAGATTTAATTCTTCATTGTAAAATTGTGTTTTATATTGGTGATCCAACGAATATATGAGTTGAGAGTTTTTATACCATTTGTTCGGAAATTTTGAGGAATTCACACGTATAAATTCACAACTATATTCTGAAGTTTATTACACATTGCTGATTTATAATACTTTTGGGGATATGCTCCGATATAAAATTTATAGTCGCATTCACATCCCTTGCTAATTATAATGATGAATAGTGAATATCATTGAATAAAATTTTATAACGAACTTTAATAAATGCATTTTAAAAATGAAAATAAACAATTAATTTATCCCAAAACCATCGTTTACGTCACGCAATAAAACTTTAATTATAGTATCATTTTATTGGTGAGGTTCTCATAATTAAATAGTATAAATTTTGAAAATTTCTTGCAATGACGAGCCGAAATGCAAGCTTCCATGTGAGGGCATTGGAACGTGACAATTTCCTAACTTTAGAGATTTGATTTTATAGATTTCAAATTGAAATCTATATTTTCTATTATTTGAAATAAGAACATAGCTGTTTTAAAATATAATATGACAGTTACTTAATGCCTGTTAATATTAAGCTTTATAGCTTATTCAATTTTCCAACTATACTTAATTTACTATAATAAACTCTACTGATTTAACCAGTGCGATACTGGTTGTTTGAGTACATTTTTTATATCTATGGAAACAATACCAATACAGGCGAACCAATCTCGTGAAAGGATTCTGTTGGCCGTTTAAATTACGAGCATTGTTTCGATTATGTACAGATTGATTTAACCATCTGTCTAGCATAGAACAAAAAAAAATCTTTAATGGACATTTCAAAGTAAAAGTGTAAAAGGATATTTTCGAAGTAAAATAATTGACTTTAATAAAACGTTGAAAAACAAAGAACGCAATCGATACAAATTATTTTGATCCGGCCTCGTCCTAAATACATTAACGCCTGATTACAGGCCGCCAGTAGTTTTGCCGCCATCATGTCTATTTATTGCTCTCTCGTAAAAATCTCGATAAAATTAATTTATCTCTTAAAGATTTTATTGCGAAATTCTTAGTGCAATAAAAAAAATCCCCATTTATAGAGATCAAACAATACAAGTTTTATCTTAATGATAATTTAAATTATTTTACCTTTTAACTTTTTTTTCGTTCGAATCACTCTTTTTATAATTTAATTATTACTCATTTGTAATCGGTTGACTTTGTTCATTTATACTTTATAAATACAGAAAATATTCAACAGCGAACAAATAAGAGGACGGCGCAAAAATAAATCTTCCTTAGTGCAAAGCATCCTTAGTAAATCAACCTTTTTGTAATTCAAATCTTTAAAAGGTATTAAATATTGCATGTATAAAATATTTTTTATTCGGTGTGCTTAAATGATGAATATGTTACTATGAGTATTTTCAATTAATTTGTTTTTCACGAGTCTTCGAAATAATTAAAATATATAAAACCTACTAACGCAGTGGTACGAGTATTTGTAGAGAGCGGAGTGTTGAAAAGGACTAAGTGTGACTTTTGTGAGAGTTTTACACATTCGATATCGAGCTTCTCGCGCCAAATCTTGAGCCCGTCGGCGCACGTGATATTATCTTTTCCAGATGCTGCTGTTTGCAGACATTCCATACAAATTGAACTTTACGTTAACGCGATCGAGTAGGCAAAAAAATATTCGCAAAAACTTATCTCGTAGGTCTCTTCGAAATGTGAGAATCAGTTGAATATTCCGCTTAGACTAATTTCCTCAGTACTTCAGTACCAAGCGACTATTTTTTGTTCTTGGTGAATGCTTAATAATTTTACACATTTTCCTGCGAAGTAAAACAGCTGTTTCACAAGCATCAAGAAAAATTTTGTAAGAAATCTTCATTTTATACAGTTAGCGCTCTGGCTCCTTTAACGTCGTGGACGGTGAGGTCGCCTCTTTGTGTAAAGACGAGCGAGCAAATGTTCATTCAAGCGAATGACTCACCTTACAAATGTTTGTTGTCCCTTAGCATTCTCATTTGCTGTTTGAAACCAAAACTGTTCGAAGCAGTAAGATAAACCGCGCCGTAAGTTTATGAGTTTTCCGCTTTACTCGCTGTAAATCGAATATCGTGTTCGTAAAAGCGTTGTTATATAGAGGTTTCCTTCACCAAACACTCACCGCAAAAACCTTTACCTATATTTCATATTTTTATTACTCTTGGGATAACAGTTAAATAAATCGATTCGCTTTAAGGACGAATTGGTCAGCGGACGTCCAATGAACTTCTGATACAACTACTTTTTGATTACAAAAATCGTAAAAAATAAGTAGAACAACTGTCAATAAGCGCTAAATCTGTGCATTGTGTATAATAATAATAATAATCTTTATTTCTTTACAGTCTTAAGTTACAATCATAAGGGGTCTGGAGCCTCCTTTTAAGCACCAAGTGCCTGTGTTAGGATGCTCCGCTC
>DVPR01000124.1:0-17193 GCA_018239345.1 Oxynetra stangelandi
CCTTTGTTTTCATCATATAAAAAAAACGTTGGTTTCCTTAGCTATAAGACCGTCTTTGATTGCGAAAGTTCTAAATAATGCTCTTAAATATGTATGAAGTCTGCCAACTCGCAATTGGCCCGTGTGACGGAATATGAAGTTTAATGTTCTCATTATGATTTTGACAGGAGTCTCATGCCCAACAGTGATGCCGTGACACCCAATACAAGGGTTGATTTATTTTGTAAAACCTTTTGCTACCCATATTAATACAAATAGATTATTTTGATTTTGATAATGACGATGTTTAAGACATTTAATATTGTCGAACCAGAGGGCGTTACCTCGAACCAGAAGAGGAAGTTTTTTTTTGTTAAGGAAGAATTTTCTTTTAAGGAAGTATTATTTTACACCAATAAACAGAATAAATATTTGTGCTTCACACCCAAACATATGTCGCATATGTGAATCGAACCTAGCACCTCGGACTCTATAATCAGTTGCGCTGACCACTGGACCGGGAAGCCAGTCAATAGTTGGGATTTAGGTTTAAACACGTTATACGTGGAACTAACAATCGCATGCTGCGTCCGTAGAGCAATAAATAATGACAAAATCGGGGAGCATATTCGATGACCTCGCCCTCCGGGACGACATATCAGTGTAGGAACGAAAATAGCTTAAGAATGTAACTGTAATAATATAATAATTGGAGATAATAAACTATGAAGCAGATGCAAGTACTTTTCAACCAAGATATATTTGGATACAATTTGGATTATTTGTGTGTCCTTTGCGACACTTTAAGAGGTGATAAAGAATATTAAAATATATGTATTTGGAAAAAAATTTTAGGTAAATTTCATATATCATTTCCTGCGCAATATAATGGATATCTGCGTATTTTTATTCAAAATCTAGGGTTCATTTAATCAGTTAATCTTTTTTATAAATTTATTCATTATCCATTTTTGTATTTTCCTTATTTCTACATATGAACGTGTATTTAAATATATGTATACATACAGTCTCTTTTACTTTTGAATGAGAAATTATCAATATTTAATGGTCAATAAATTAGTACATAATTGCAAACAATTCATCGATCGTATAGAGATAGTTGTATGTGAGGAAAGATATCGGCAGCCATTTTGAATTTCTTCGAATGCCGCGAAAACAACGGGCAACAATGACAGATATTATTGTGCTAAATGTTAAAGCAGCAACTAACTATAGCACTCTTAACGCAATAGCACCTAGTATTTCTGGCACGCACCTATGTTGATGTATAGAATTTTCTGAACTTTGCTATGATACTTTGCTGCATTTAATTGGCATAACATATATTAAAAACAAATATCAATATAAATTTCTATTTACATCATAAAAAATATTCCTAGAAAGTCAAAACAAAATACTAATTTAGAATTGTTTTAAGCAATGTTATCTTAGGACCAGTCACGCAGAGACCCTGTTCTAATCGGGACGATTACAAGTACGCTTGGAACGTGCGCGTCGCATTCTCCCGCCGAAACTGTGCGATTTCGTTGCAAAAATGACCGAGACTGAATATCAACACTACACCAGTATTTCTAAATAATGGTATAGCAATATTATTATTATGCGGTGAGACCAAATATACGGAGCACAGACAATGCAGGGACCACCGATGCCGCTTGTGGCTACCAAAACATAGCAGCGCAGAACAATGGCCGACTGTTGCTAAACTTGCGCGCCATATGTCCCTTCAAAATGGCGGACATATTTCGTTTCAAGTTTTTTTTCGTAACTATTCAGACGCAAATTATTGCCTTCGAACTGCCCTAAAGTCAAGGGGGGTTGTGCATTTGGATATATCAAATTTGTTTCTTTTTTAATAAAACAAAATAATTGCGTTGGGATTTTTGTTATTAAACAAGTGATAAAAACTATGAAATAAATCCTATGCAGGTTTCTGAGTTAAGCTGTTCCGCTGAGCAGTATCTCTAGCGTTATTATATAGGTATTTACACCAGTTTACAATTGCAGTTCCATCTTAGTGTTTAAAAATAATAACTGACTGAAGCGTCTAAGATTGAATACAGGTAGATGGCTATGAGCTTAAGACAAGAAAAGAGACAATATAGATATCAATGGAGATACGAAGAATTAAATTAACTTTTTCTCAGCTTCGAAATCATTTTTATCATTGATACTCTTTTTATTGTTCCGCTCTTGACCTTTCTCCTTGCAGAAGGCTGTTATCATGAGTCACGCTGACCAATTGCGAGTCAACAAACCCTATAGGCCTTAGGGAACATTATCGGAAACTATCAGGTATGATGGAACATAACGATGTATTACTTCAGTTCGGCATTCCTTCAGATTATTTATAACTAATTAAAAACACACATACTTCGCGTCTACCAGAATTGTGACTGTCACAAATTTAAAACATTCACTATTATATTTTTTTAAATCAAAATATCTCATTTGTTAATATTATTAAGATTAGAGAACAATATTACACAAGCACTAATTCTGGCTGAAATATTTTCAATGGTCTACATAACTCTTAAACTTAAACACTTTAACAACCCTCATCTCCACCACGTGTCATACTGCGAAACGCTTCAAAACGTTACAGATCTTTACCAACAATTATAACATAACGTTAATAATGTTACGCAAAAGTCAGTAGCCGTAACGCACGATATAATATAGGTATATATCAATTTGATAAACTCGAAACAATTATAAGGAATTATCAAAGATAATGACTTTAACATGCCTTCAGGCCCCGTAATAGTGATTCAGCGTGTTGTCAACGCGGCCGTCGGCATTGTCGTCCACGCAGCATAAAGTACACGTAACAGACCTTTTACATTAGCCGCTAATTTACTAAATAAGCCATTTATCGTCAACGTATATCATTCCACGTGTCCAACATGCGTCTTCTCTAGAGTGAGAAGAGTTAAGGATTGGCACATTTCATCAGCCTGAGAGGAGCCTATATTGAGAGCTCGTCTGTGTGGATGTGAGGAGCTGGATGGTGGTCACGTCAGCGATATTTATCTATAATTTATGATTTTATTTATGATTAGCAAAATTGAGTGCGTTCCTATTTGAATAAGACCAGGTATGGCAATCCTGCTTGCCTATACATAAATTATTATTTTTTATTGACAAGGGAAAGGGAGAGTTTAAAAGATACTGAAATTACTGCTTACGCAATACTTCAATGACTCTTTAGCCAAAAACACTATATGCATGCATCAACATTTGTCTGTTATATAAACATACTCAACTGTATTAATAGTGTTTTAAAATTATAATCTTTTTTACTGAAATGTTTGGGATTGTCCTTTATAATCTATACACCGCCACTTTTTATTGCTACTTTTCTTTCTTTCTTTCTCATTACATACCATCAAAGGTTGCCTTGCCAAGAAGAAATCACCACTTCCTTGGCGATAACCCCGTATTTTGTACGCCTAGAATTTATTAATTTTTATATATTTTTTTCCTTATACGGTGTTGAAACGTTAAATAACAAGTCTAAATAAATTAATTAATTCATTAACTAGGCCACAAAGCATTGGCGTTTTAGTTAGGCACGTCTGTCTTGTAAAGTTTATTGAGATCGAAGCACGGGTGGGAACAAGTACATTTCAGTTTAAACACCAGTTCAGGTTTAGGTTTATAGACATTTTATTCTCAAAAAAAGACACATAAGTCACTTACATGAGAATTGCATGAAAACAAAAACAGTAATTAATTTAGATGTTCGCCATCATTATAGCTTACCCATTTAATGCATTAATGGTTTTTTTATTTTAAAGTGCACTATCGAGAATAAATTCTGCTAATTTAGTTATTTATTAGTAAACACCTGTTCGTGATGTAAATGAACTTTCTTCGTCAAAGGGCACACAAAACTATTAAGCATATGTATACACTCTTTGTAATGAATAAAAGTATTAGAATTTGGTATCGTCTAAGTTCACGGCAGCAACGAAATTGTTCATATTCGTCTGACATAATTAATATTACGAGTGGGTAATATTTCCAACCTAGTGTGCACACTCCTTTACAGGGCCGAGGCTGCTGACGGCGCAGAACGTGTCAGTGTTGTGCCAAGAGTTACATTGTTATTAGGAGTTGTATTACTTCACAAGTGCTGTGTATGGTAGCTTACGACGGAGCGCATCAAGCTCGGTAGGTATCGGTTGTAGGTAACAATTGTATTCATGGTTAGTTGTATATAAATATGTATTAAAATACAGAGAGAGAGAGAGAGAGAGATAAATAGAGAAAGAAAATGAGGTAAAGAGAGAACAAAGAAGTAGACGACATCATATATTTGTTTGTAAATCTAGCGTTACTAACAATTCACATGTGTATCCTGAATCTTGGCGTCAAACATTCCCATGCCATTTTCAAAATAGAATACAATAAAAAAAAGCATACATTTAATGGATGATACATATCGATGTAAGCAATACGACAAATAAGAAAAATCTATTAAAAAAATTAACAAAACCCTATAAACATATAACATAAACATGATTTACAAACCATATTTAATTATAGATAGCGGTGATAAGCTAGTGGTTTAGAATCCGGTAGGTAGATACCCCACTCCCGAGGTCCTGGGTTCGAATCAAAATGATGTGCGTTTTAAAGCTTAACTATCAATCGCTCTAATGGTTAAGGAAAACATGGTGAGATTACATGTACACACGGAGTTGTCTAAAATAATGCTTGTTAAGTATGCCAACCTGACCACGAGCCAGCGTGGCAGACTGTGGCCTTTAGTCTTCTCATGCTGATACCAGTATCCAATAAACCAATAAAAGTGTAGATGATCGTGAATATAATATAGAAAACCAAAAACCACATAACTGCGACCAGAGACGAGCTCAACGAATGTCACGAACAACCAAGCATTTGTCCATATTGTCCCAACGGATTTGGGAAAAACTGGTTTTATTTTCAAATGCAATCAGAATTATGTCAAATAATACTAACCTTTTATTTGTTTTGAATATAACTATAGTTTATTATTCATTGAGAAATATGTATTGCGCGTCGAGTGCGCACGGAGCCCATGTTTCTAGGAACTGACGCGGCGAAAACGTGTTGTTGTAACAAAACGTCGACGGGAGCGGGACATTTACAAATGTTGACTTGATTTCGTGCGTATTTATTAACATTATTCGTGTCACTTATACAGCTAATATGACCATAGTAAAACAAGTGAATATCGTTGACATATTGGTTTATTCTTTGAAATTTTTATAAGTCATACTTTTATTATTTTGATACATGCCTAATTATTACAATGACATTATTTGATTTCAGAACATATAATAATAATAATACGACAATATTGAGACATCTCCGCGTGAGGCCACCTGATCCTAAGGTAGGCACCTAAACAGTGAACCATACGATATGATAATCTTTGAAGATCTTTTTTAGACTGAGACACGAAAAATACTTGTGATCATAACACGAACAATTGTTCTAGGTGGGAATAGAATCCACGACCCTCGGCTCAGCAGTCGGGTTCACTAACCGCTGCACCAACCGGTCAGGCATACTGGTCGCGATACTTCTTATACTTACAGGCGACCCATGTATAACAGGGTTCAAAGGTGTTAATAATGATATGATGAATTGATGATGAAATGATAATGAGTTTCCTTGGACACTGTTAACCGTGATATCATTAACAAGAACAGTCGCAGCATATCTATTAAGCATAGTAGAACTATAAATAACCTCAGATAACGCTTCCATCCTATTTAATTGGATAGGAAGCAATGATATACAAACAAGCTAGCTAGATCTAAGACTACACACAGCTATGGAAACAATATCACATCTACGCATAATTAATCATCATTTTTCATGTTACGAACCCCTTAGTTAGTTAAAATATTTCACGACCCACTGCCGTCCGCTGTTACAAACTTGTATTTTATTTTGTTAAAAATATCTGATCCGTTAAATGTCGATTAAACATTTAATTAAATAGCTTACACGGATTTTCCATTGACTGCGTCGCCAAATGCATTATGTACAGCGAACCCCTTACAGCATTTGCGACCCACCGGGGTGTCGCGACCCACTCGTTGAAATAACCCTCCTATAACATTTGTTTTTATTAAGTGTGATAAGCCAGTATTTGTTTATTGGCTCACACGATATTGTATTGAATTCGTAATACAACAAACTCTCGGCACTCAATATTTGTATTCTGTTTCCAATATCGCTCTCAAAGCGTATTCATCACTTCAATGACCATGTTCAAAATACCAATAACTTTAACAGAAATACAAAGTTAGATAGTAACGAATAATAAATACATCAGCCATTAAATCATAATTGTCAGGAGGAGAGTTGAAAGCGGTTACATTTTTTCTAGTTTTAAGCATTGTCTTTATAATAGTCCTGGCAAGATACAGAAGATGTAGAATAATTTATTTATTTAAACTTTATTGACCACAAAATTATTTACAATTAGACAAATGGCGAGCCTAATAATAATCAGGCGTATTGAATCTCAGCAGAAATACAGATTATACAAGTTAATGCTACGTTAGAAGAACTTCACAAGGCTGAGCTGAAACAGCCAAAACTAACAGATGTTTTAAGTGGAAACAAAACTTAATATACTTTGGCTTAATGTTCATTAAGGAAGACACCATGTGCATCCAGACGAGGCAAAAAAAATGTTGACATCACAGAAATTTGTACTTAAACGAAAAAGCTAAGATGGCGGCAATTCTAATGAGTGCGTCCACGTAAGAGATACGGTTATTTCAAATACAAATTGCTCCAAGCTTGTGGAAACCACGTTGAAATACAAAAAAAAACGATGAAGAACTTAAAAGATGAAAAGTTTTCTTTCAAATACCCACAAATATAAATTAGTAAAGTTTGCATAGCTAATCGATGCTGTAAATTCTTGCAGAAAACTTATTAAATCTAATTAACTACGATCAAAATTACTAAATATTTCAAAACTGACAAACAGCAAAGAACAAAACATCTCAAGTGGACTAAACCCCGATAGATTGTGTATCACTAAATATCCAAAGACAATGAAGCGGAGGACATTATTCATTTCTCAATATCAAATCGGCGGCAAACATAGTATTTTTCCATGCTCCACATAAGTAGGCAAAAAATCAATCAGCCAAGAGTAAGCTGTAAGGCGAGCTAATTATCTAAAGCTATCAGTATAACTCACCTTGTTATCTTAAGTTGCCGACGGCAGCCGATAAAGCTGGAGTCGCCAAAGACTAATAAATATATATGTATATATATCACAAAACAAACACTCGACAGTCCTACGTCTCACAATATAGTGCGTTACAGGCGATTTTTACGACCGCGCACGACGTTTCAAAACATAAAAAGCGCGATAAGCGGCGTCGTGTTGAGGTTTTCTTTAATATGCTATTGTACGTGTTGCTGGACGACCGTGCGGCGCGGCGGTCGGGCCAAGAATGCGATTAGTGCCGACTCTTAGCGACACCGTTGCGCATGCGCCGATACGCCTTAGGAACGGTTCAATTCGATCTGATCACTAATTGCTACCGTTTCTCCAAGAGATAAAGTCCATTTTGGAATGCACGCTGCATTTGGGGTCGTATTCCAGCTGACTCTTTTGTTTTGCACATTACCAAGGAGAAGAATGGTCACACACACACATACACACGCAAACACGTCGCATGTCTTGTTGTTGTGATTAGATTTTGTTTAAAGAAATTCAAAAGGCAAAAGAGAATTGCACCATTTTGAAGGAGTGTGTACGGCTCGGATGGGTTGCAAAGGTTAATAATGCTTTATCGTGCTGTATAAACAATTTAATCTTCATTATATGATAAAGAATTATGCTGAGTATATATAACAACTTTGTATGTAGACTCGATCATGATTACAGTTATCATTAGCGTTGGACGTTGTCGGTGCAAGTCATGCTTACAAGGGTCACTTAAGTGTTTTTTGATTCTTGATATGCAGTCAGTAGCCAATCACTTAATCCGTTTTGTTTTAGATGACTACATTAATATTATTTACTGTCCTTTAATTATGCTATTGATAATGTATATAGTACCATCCGTTGACTACCGAATAATACGAGCGCAGGATGCTGTGCGCTCGAAGTCTACCCTCCAGCGGGAAGACCCCGTGTCCAGCGATGGTCACCGACACCAACGTGACCGCGGCCCTCAATTTCCGGAACAATGGCACGCCATTTTGGACCGTGGCTAGTTATTCACGACAAGAGAAAAGTGGACGGCCAACTCCGAGAACGCTCCATAGTGAGTGCATAAGAGCCCCTTCACACTGACGTTTCTCCAGTGTGAGCGTTCGATAAACGCATGTGCGGTGCCACGAATTTGTAATAAATCTCTTAAAACGGTCTTATCTCATCTCTCTGCGAGCGTCAAAGATGATGGATTTGAAATTTCATCTATTACTTTTTAATTTCAAAATTTAGTTTACGTCCATCTATATTACTTTAAAGCACTTCACGTTACGCGAAGTGATGACGTCAAACAACTCGGATATTAGTCAGAATATGTGACAAAATGGAAGTTAATTGCCCACACAAAACTATACGGTGACGACAAAACAAATGACTAATTGGGCATATTCATTGAAAATAGGTGGAATTACGTGACATGTTTAAGTCATCATAAATCGTTAGCATCGATCACCTTCTTTTATTTACCACGGCTCGACACGGGCTCTTAACGCGCTGAATGCGAGTTTTGTCACTTACTCGATCACGTAAACTTCAATTAGTACGGAACTGAAACAACGCCACCTAGTGATCACAATGGGAACAACCGAAACGACCAATCACGTGCGCTGACGCGCTCACTGTCGAGTGCTAGACGCTCGATATCGAACACGTAAAATAAGTTGCACTCGGTAAACAGAATGAGATGGATTAAGGACATATTCTGTCACGCTGGACAAACGAAGGTTGGTAGATTCGTCTCTTCTTCATATCATTCTCATTCAATATCAACTGTTCTACTCCACAGAACGATAAGAGCTAAACCACAGTCCGCCGTGCTGATCAAACGTATGATAGCAGATTTCACAAGAATAAGAGAACATTGATGGGAACTCGGATAGTGTCACATGTTACACTTCACTGTTATAACGAGTGAACAACTTCTCAATATCTTTACGAATTTCAGATTTGGAATTTTAATATTGAGAATCGAGTTGACGTTTAATATTCACGTATCAACAATTTTAACTTTAATGAACTAAATAAATACTTCAAAACATCTCAAATAAATTGATGTTTTCTTAAGCTAGCGCCTGGAGCGAACACCTGAGTGTGGAAAAAAAAGTCCAACGCCGATATTGCTCGCAATTTAATGAAGGTGCACAAATTATACACACACCTTTATATATGTATACATTTATTTTGTTCGTCTGCCTGTAAACCAAACTTCGCTAAACGGCTCCACGGATTTGAATTAAATTGTGAATATTTGTTAACGCGGGTCCCTGGTTGGTTTCTATGCATAATTGGACCTGATAGTGGGTAACGCTGCAAACGGTTCCTAGGAACTTTGCTTTTAAATTTTTAAAGATTACTTTTTCAAAAAGACTCCCTCTCCGCCCTGTTCTCTCCCCACCAACCCCAATTTTCAATTCACAGTCCAATGTCACTTACTAACTACATATCCTGAAAACTAATTTATAGCTAGAATTTAATAATCATACTCACCAAATCCCAGTTTCCAGAATTAAGTCGACTGTCTCTGGTAAATCTAGCCGGAAACCTAGAAAGGATTAAGGGTTATGTTAGGGCAAAAGATTCATTACGAGTCAATTCCTGTTATTGTGGGCCTTTGATCCAAATATCTCTCAAGTTCTCAAGTTCTATATAGACCGCCACAAAGCTTTTGGGGATGAAACTAAGTAATCCGCTGCACTAATGATTCTACTACCACAATTATCACTACCACTATTCAGAAGTAGCAAAACATCTGGCCGATTAAGATTAGAACTCATACTAATTGTTACAAACTACAATCATACTAACTTCACTAATCAGACTAATGTTACTAACAGACCATTCAAACAGTCTAGTCACCTTTTCGTATTAACCCAATAATATACTTATAGACACCTAATAACACCACACTATCCGACACTAATGGTCCTACTCCCAGAGTCTTATTCGAGGCCGCATGCAGATGTCTATGGACGGCAGCAGCCACTTGTGACTGCTGCGGGCCGTCTGTTACTCTCCTGGCATTAAAAGACACCCACAACTTAGTGCCTGATTGCTGAGCCGTTGCTTTAAGGAGAGTAACGAGGCACACTGCAGTCACAAGCAGTCACTGCGGTGGAAATATTTAACTACAACTGTTGAAAATTGACTTATATTATTAGTTAGATAGTTGTACTCCTTACAAATGGTTCCGGCACCACTAACTAATTAACATTTCAATCATGATTCGACTACATACCATCTGCCATTATCCTCTGTATAACGCTAGCCATGTCCTTCACCTCCGCCGCGTAGAAGCTGTTCCCGATGTAAGGTGTTATCCCTAAATCTGATCACCGGATAAGAAAATCATTGCCATACAATATACCCAAAATAATACACACAAATATGTTATTGTTTGTAGCCTGTGTTAGAAGTTAAATGTTTCTTAATTGTGGGTGGAGGTAGGGAATCCGTGTTGGACACCCCGACATTCTTTATACAAATCTTCCCTTTTTTTATATACATACGAGTACATTCCTTATTGACGCCTACCGCCATCAGTCACCTCTACCAAGCGTTGAAGGGTAAAGAATATCGTTAAGCATTAAGTCCACTCATATTGAAAATAAGAGTAAATAATTAAATATTACAATGGCATTGTCCAGACACCACCGTAGCAAGCGTATCACCAAATCTCATATATTAATAACAACAATATCTTGAGACATCTCCACCTACCCATCTTACACTAAAGTAGGCAGTTAAACAGTTCCTGTGTTATGGTAATCAGACGACAGATAGTTTGTCTGCATACATATAAATGTTTACTTATATAGATATTTTCTTACATTCAGACACTAAAAACTCTGCTCATCACACAAATATTTGTCCTGGGTGGGAATTGAACCCACAACTTCACGTTCAGCGGTCAGGTCGCCCAACCAATGCCCTAACGGGCCGGTCAAGGGCATATAACGAACTGTATGTGTATATATGTGTACATAGAAACGACACGTGTAATGTGAACACTTAATAACACCTCATAGTCTTTTAGGCAATGTAATGAATATTCATTTCGGCGCCCAAAAATATTCGATTTTTATAACGTGCCATAGTGATACTAAGTATAGTGATAGCAAGCTAACGTTCTAGAGCTTTGGAAAGTGCATAGAGCCGCCGTCTAGTGGGATTTATTGTAGCCGATTTCAACCGTTTACAACTTACAAGAGAGTACTCCCTTTTTCCCTCTCCCCAGGGCCTGTTTATAATGTAATAACACATCTGTATTATACGGATATTTTTTAATTTACACTTGGACGCAGAACAAACAGTCGTTGCTCACTAACCGCGCCAGGCAAATTGTTTCAATTTATTGTATGTGTTTCAGTGAGTACTTAGAGGGTATAGATTACCAATTGGGGCCGGTAGAGGGCGCTGTTTTCCGGATAGGAAGGCTGACGATAAAACCTTGATAATTAGCAGCACTTAAAAAACAGCCATGGTACCCAAGTCCTATGTTGACTAAGATAACCTGTTATAGGTAATAAATGTCTCGTAGGTTATAACTCAAGTAAAGTGTCTGAATTTAACAATTACCACCCAGCCCAACAGTGAGGAAAAAACATCACATAGTTCTTCACAATGTTCTCCAAAAGCGTGCGAATTTCACGGAACACTTTACACCATTTATTCTGAGAAATCGGAGTTGTACAGCAGAACGCTAGAAGACTTCATATTAAAGAAGATAAATCCACAACTAATCTTAAGCCGTATTTAATAAGACTACCCTATTTTATCGACCAATCATTCATATCATTAGTTAGTGGCGTTCGACGCATATATATTTCTTTTGTATTTAATGAATATGTTTGTAAATTTATTCTGTGCTAGTTGGAAACACGCATAAATAAATAAATACATACATAATAAACTATTGACCTGTACGCCACCTATGTGCAGCTTTCATTGTAAATACATATATCTATTACATGTATATAATGTAAAAATACATTAATTGCATGAAACACCAGCTATATGCCACGACTTTACTTAACAGAACAGTTGCTAATCATTTCATATGAACATAATTTAGTACCACCAGCGAGCGAGTGATATGGCGAGCGACGCACGAAACAGTGAGCGCGTCAGCGCACGTGATTGGTTGTTTCGGACGTTGCAATTGTCGTCACTAGATGGCGCTGTTTCTGTTGCGTACTAATTGCAGTTTACGTTAAAGCGATCGAGGCGGTGATGATGCTTGCACTCGTCACATGGACTAAGTCCAAAGAATGAAAATTATTATGTTAATAAGAATCTCAGTGCGAGCTTTTTTACATACCTACCAATAATAACAGTAATGGATTTTAATTGTGCGTGGCAATTAAGCTTATGGGTCGCCTGGGGCTAAGTGGTCACCGTTGGACATAAGACTCGATTTGATAGACATTGTCTTGGTAGAAAATGACTTTTTGCGTTTCGAATTCTTAGCCGCGAAGACTAGCTTATCTTATCCATTATAAATCTTTCAAAAATACCTTTACCTGCACCAACGCGAAGCAATAAAGTAAATATTTGTTATTTTAACGAGTGCTGGGAGTTTTTTTTCGCCGGCTTTTTTCTCCCGGTCTTGTATAGCCCGAAGGGCGCACAAAGCCGAGGTAAGACTATCAATACATGACTTTCATTATGTGTATCTGTGTGTACCTTACAATGAATAAAATAATTTGAATTGAATGATGAAAAGGATACATTTGAGCATGTCCAACAGCGAGGCGGGGTGGTCGGGCGGCGGCGGCGCTGGCTGCGCGCGCGGAGCCACCGCCCTCAAGGTGTACGCTCTGACGTACTCCTTCCTCAGGTCGTGGAACCGCGAGTAGTAGGATGGCAGGCTGATGTCCTTGCTGCAGGCCTCGGGGTGCAAGCATTGTCTGCAAACATTGAAACATACTCTAAAATATATATGTTACAATCATCCTTCACACGACATATTATTCAATATGCATTTTGTCACATTCGGTACGAGTTCTACGATCGGTGTCAGTGCGTCGTTAACGACTTCGCTAATTGGTGTCGTCCGTACATGCACAGATCATAATTACACATTAGCGAGTCTCTTTATTGTCCGCGCGCAAATAAAATGCTTAATTTATATACATAAAGACACATGTATGAGAGTAGAACACAAGCCGAGTGCTAACTGCCTGCACCGCGACACGGAGTTGCATAGTGTTGACATTTTAACGACCATCGTAAACTAACACCTATATTTTTTTTTATTCAACATTGACACGTCTTTGTATATATTTTAATTGTTTTTGCACAATAACACACAATTCTAAATTAAATCTCATTCTTCTAGTGTACGTATGCATCTCAAGAGTATATCATCAAGGCGTGCAGCGGCCACAGTTGCAACTGGAACGAGAGGTGCTGATAGTGGCAATCGGTTACTAGGTTTTGTTAGATGTCAGTGAAAGTATCAGTGGGTGTATGATCAGAATAACTAACCACTATACTGACGGGCAATCTAATAATGTTATGTATATTTTTAAATTACTGTCAATCTATCAAGATTAGCAAATATTTCAGCATATTAAGATTAAAGCCTATGACAGTGGAATAATGGAGACGGTGATGTGATGGTGAAGATGATGAAGCCTGTATGCCATACCTGAGTGGAGGTTGTCCGTCTGTCACGAGTCTGAATAGCGGCGAGTCCGCGTCCACTTCTATTGACCGCACGAAGTCGTCGAACTGAAATAGAAGATATGGCTAATTAGAATATAATCAAATAAAATAGTCATAATAAATTATGATAAAAATTACGACCTTGGAACATCTCAACATACGGCCATCTGATCCCAAAATAACAGACTGGCTAACTGACTACATATAGACATATTAATATATACTGCTAAAGATGTTCTTACACTCAGATACATATACTTGTGTTCACCACACAAAAGTTGTCTCGGATGGGAATCGAACCACGACCTCCGGCTCAACAGTCAGGTTAACTAACCAGTGCGCCAAGCGTTTCAACAATACCCGGTTTAATAACTTTACAATGCACTCACTCAGCACCATAAAACGTTTAAGAAATCTAAAATTCATAAAAAAAAGGAATGTAGATTAACTTAGTATAATATTCGTAATAATATAATATTCAGAGGCAGAGTAAATGAAAAATGAGATTTTCGAGATTTATCTAGAAACCTTGCGAACATCAACAAAATACCTGTCTCTCGCACTAACTGAAAGGAAAATATTAACGTCGGACTGTGACAGGCAATTATATGAAATGTGAATTTCGAACAATTCGACCAGACACGAGCTCGAGGGCTCATGAGTACGTGACAACGTAAATATTTCGTCCTACATAGAATCTGGTTAGTTATAGATATTGCTTATAGATCTCGACCAAATAGGTCAGGCACTAGAGAATGGGGGAGTCAAGAGCCTCCGAAACCGGCCTGTATGCATGAAGAGACTGCTGAATGTAGACGAAGCACGCCAGGTTTGCAAGGACAGAGTTGGCAGATGTTTGGCACTCCGTGCTCTCTGCCTATCTCGCTGTTATTATTTAATAGGAAAAAAACTATTAATATAAAAAAATATTATTCTAATCGTCGCGATAATGTATGCACAATGACGCGTTAATAATATTTCTAAATGAAATGTCGTACATAAAAATATTAGAAATGTATTTCTAGTTTAGAGTTTCCATTTCCTTTCCTTTTGCAACAGGAATAACGTAAAATAAAATCTTTATTGATGAGTTTAAAAAGAATATTCCCTCAGGCCATTTTGAAAATAATCTGCAAATCTCAGAGTTCTACTCGTACGTAACTGACTTTGGGGCATGAGAAGTAAGTCCGAGCATGACCAACAGCTGGATGACAACAGGGATCATAATAATGATTTAGTTTATTACTCATATCATTATCGATTTGCACAATCACAAATAAAGAACATGTTATCAATAAACTTTATATTTTTATGTCTTCATACCATATAGAACCTGTCAAAGGATATGGAACAAAAAAGAGTTCAAGTTTCGATTCCCGCCGAAATAGTGACAACTATTGGAAATTTTAATAACGAACGATTTGAAACGCCCGTCATAGCGCGACAGAGATAGATAGACACGTGGACTGGCGTTGTGCGCATGAGATAGAAGATACACAAACTCATGAGATTAGCCAGTACAATTTGCATTTTCGTTTAATTTATGTTACATTATCGTATCAGAATCATTTTGCTAATTAACATTCACGTACATTCATAGTAACTAAGCGGGTGAGGTAGTGAAGCTAAGCAGCTCTATGAATAAAAACGTAATATTAATATTAATTGCGTTCGTCTATTGTCAATTTATGCAAATCCACATCTTAAGGTAATTCGGTTTTTTCGTTGTGTTTCACTTGTAACCAGTTAAATCCGGTTACCGAAACACAGTGTGCTGGGCTGCGCGCGAGCTAATAAAAGCGTTGGTATGACGTGGTTTTCTTCGAGTAACAATTAAACGCTTATTTATTGCTGTATGCGTCGTTTGATAACGACTGCAACGACTTGATTGTTTTTGTTTTTACGTTCATAATGGTGGTCTTAACAAAGTTTTTACATAAGGGAACGTTGGAAAATATAAAAATTATGAAGAAAAACGAAGTATGAAGTATTGTTTCCATGAGATTTTTTTATGCACTCAAGACAATGAACCTCGATTTGAATAATGACCATGCATATTATTTGTTTTCTGTTTGTTATGACGTTCAAAAGTTAAGAAATAAAATCCTGACAATTAGTAAATTGTAAATTCAAACAAATGAACATCGAAATTACGTGGATTGCAGGTTGTTCTTTGAAGCAATAATAACAATGTATTGCCTTGGAAAACACTTCAATACATAGTGAGGGAAACTTTTCGAACAATTAATATGAAACATAACGAAACCAATAGGTGCCTGAGCTGTAGCTTTACCGTGAACAAGTACCAAGTTGAGCGCGAATAGTCCCACTGGTCTTTATTTTATTTTAATTTCGATATTATGAATTCATGAAGCAATTTACTATACAGGTAACGTACAAAATTGATCACTTATCGCCTTTATTAGAACACTGCGACTATGTTAGAAACGAAGGAAATCATTAGGAAGTTCTGATTCATTCGTATACAGGCGGACATCTTAGTATTAAAATTACATTAAAAATTCAATTATATGAAGAGCACACTTATTGTTTGATATATTGCGTTATAATTTTATTAAAAATGTATAAATCATAATGGCAGCTGTTTTAGTTTGATACATTGAAACCACCTCCTCTTTATATTCGAAACATCTGTACATTTTATAACCAGAATATCTTATAACCATCAACTCATCATCTTATAACAGACAACTAATGAACATACATACGTATGTATAACACATTAATAGGTATATATATTTTACTTTCACTCAAAAGAGATAAGAGACATAAGAGATTTAAAAACTGTCGATACTTTTAAAAAACATATAAAAGAATACTATATAAATACATGTTAATATATTTATTGTGTTTTTAATACTTAATATTTTATTTTTCATTTTAATATCTATTTTAAGTATTATATATACACATAGTTTGCGTCTAATTATGGACTCTCCTCTTGTGGGTCTGCTGGAAGAGATTCCTAAATGGGATAAGCAGTACCCGTGTACATTATATTTTTAAGTTACTACATTTCTCTACTGTGTATGTGTACATAAATAAATAAAAAAAAAAAAAAAAGAAAAAACAAATGAAAACAAAGCCAAAAGCGCTGGCGCCGTAACACTAGTGGCTCGAGACCCTCATATCTACAGCATTGATTAAAATTTCCTTTTAATTACTTTCAAAAATATATATTATATAGTATGTACTGATGTATATGTATTATAAGTATGCGTGTTTATGTTATGTAGGATTATCATGAATGCACCTACCACATG
>DVPR01000125.1:0-17178 GCA_018239345.1 Oxynetra stangelandi
CAGACAATAAGTATAACTTTTATTACCCACCCGTACTCACCTTTTAGTGAATAAAATAATTCGCGTAAATTGAAAGAAATTGACTTAACACAACTAATAAACTTTTACAATTGGATACCGAAATATGAGTTGCCTAAAAGAGCGTAAATTAAAAAAGGTCATGGTCCAAATGTGCTGGACAAGACCATGCTAGAAGCTAAAGTTTTTACAGAATAAAATCGTGCTTTCGATTTGGTGTTTTTGCAAAGTTGTTGTATATTTTGAACTACCTATAATTAATTAAATTAGGACACATTGACTATAAATAGTCAATTAAAAATATTATTTTCTACAATTGCACAATCATAATCATTATAAGTAATCTTTAACTTGAATTAAAAACCACGTGAATTCTATTAGTGCATTTTGCATATGTATATTTACTACTGTATTGTGAAAAAACTATTAACGTACTTCCTTCTTTCTAGGCGATTTAAATTTATTGACAATTTATTGTTGATTCACGGTAATTATTTTTTACGAGACCTTCTCAAATTCACACTTTAACCAACCGTTCACAGCTAATCACTCAATCAAATTCAATCGAAAATAAATGAAATTGGAAATAAGAAATAAATCGCACTTAAAATCCTAATATTTGAAATAAAACCGACATCTTATCCACGAATCAGATAATAAAATCTTCGTTTACACTGCGAATAATCGGATGGCAGATTATCTTGAATCTAATACGGATAAATACGAATAAATGTAATTCGTTTATTTCACGTCAATCTCACGCCAATTCGGCGACGTGTTAGAAAATCCAACATTGTGACAACATTCCGTTACACGAGCCAAAAACGATTTAAATGACAATTCAGCTTTACACCTATAGGTATAGCAGATATCTTGAGTCGTTTATAATACTTTGTTGAATATTATTAAACAATAACCTTCCTAAATATTGCTAAAGCGATATTGCACTACCAGCTTATAGTAATTATATTCTCGATGTACCCTTTTATATCGGCCTTTACTTGGAATGGTCAATTTCGACGCCGTAATTTTCAAATCCAATTCTGGGTGAAACAGTTTGGAGTGAACATAAAAAGTTAATATTAATAAACGTAAACGTTAATCTTAGGACATAATGACTTATCAAAAATGAAATAGTCTTAAGACATTTAATTTTTCGAAATGATCTTTTCGCGCAGATTACTTGACTTTTATCTAATGGACATTTAATATGCTTATATATTTTATAGAATTTATCTTTTCGAGAAATATAAATTATATGATTTTAGTAAAGTGAATTTCTCTGAAATTTTTTAATTCGATTTCTCTTCAATTTTTTTATTCGAATATCGATTAAAAACTAAAAACAGCTACAGTACTACAGTAGTTGAAAACGTCCAAAGAACAAATAAAAATATACACACATTTAGATAAAATTAAAGTATTATCTCATCGGAATTACTACACAGTGATTTCAGATGTTCAGTCGCTGAATGCACCAGTTATTAACATCATTCTTTATCCTGCAAATGCGCCAAATGAAAACTAGATTTCCATGCAATTTAATTTTTAACCATATTTCGCCAAATGAAAATACATATATGATTCGAAATAACAACACTTTCAACAAACAACAACATCGATTACTTGCGTACGGACGAAGAAACTGCTCACATACTAGTGATTACACGCGACATCGGTCATACGCACAGTCTCAAATAAAAACAGTTTGTTCGATTAAGTTATTTATCACCATTCTCATCGATTCCGAACCAAATGATTCTGCGAAAAGTCAAGCCAATGAAAGTTTTATCTAAATCGGTTTAGTCGTTTTGAAAATTAGTCTACACGATCAACAAGAGGTACCAAACTTCTGCAAATAATCTTACCTATAAAAGATCAAGAAGGAGTCTTGATTTTGAAACAAACAGGCACTTCAGTTGCCCTTATACGTACAGATAAAATAAGACACATTACATCAAGGACAGTACAGGGCTGCGAAGATATCCAAGTTCTTAATACAGTTAATTTAGTTCGATCAAGTTTCCCGTCCCATGGCAGGAGTGGCGAGTCAAAACCCAATTAAAGTTGGTAGGAGCCTTTCAAGGATCGTCTTATTGATGGTTGACACTTTGGCCCTCTAAACATATTTATATGACCCTTATCACTTTTATTTATGAGGCCTCAATAGCAGAATTGCAGCTATTCAATGTTTTATCCCTATTTACAATTTTTTGAATGTGTTATTTTCTAAAGTATAAGAAAACATGTATCATGAACGTTAAATAAAAAGAAATGTACAATTACAATTTTCTCTTTAGATAATGCGTTTAATATTTTGGTGGTCATAGATTCAAATTGGGAAACAATCAGTTTTGAGATAAATAAAATAAAATTGAAATAACATTCAACATTTCACTCGACATAAATCTCTCAATATTAAAAGCCTAGCTAAAACGGCAAAATCACATCGCTGCTATTAAAGATCAATAAAGTTGAATAAAAGCAGACTGCTTTTGGAAAAAGTTTTGTAATCCGAAAACTCTTTTCAAACTTTCAATATTATCTTACCAGATTTTAACTGCTATTTTAATTCTTCAGCCAGAAACGTTTTCCTTCGGGCTATTTTCATGAAGAATAAACTAACTTCAAACATTCCAGACAGACACAAGTATATAAATTCTTCGCCATATTTACTTTTGCCGAGCGGATAATTTCAATTCAAATGAGAGGATGAAAGTCAAAAGCTTCAAATACTTTTTAAAGTACCCAGTTAAGAGTTAGAACGAAATTTCAAAAAACGATTATCATATTTCAAAGGAGACCTTGAATTAAACATTATATGCAATGATTTGCTGCAACCATCTTTCAAATTTATTTTGTTTTATGCAAACGGAAATGTAAGTTACGTGACAGGTTAGGTCCTTACAAAGCATGAATTCATGCAACTTACGTCTTGTTACTCATATTATAAATAAGGGGTATTAGGTAGATAAATAAATAAATTGCAATAAAATGTTTTAAGATCAAATAAACAATTTATTATGAACATGCAAAAGAGCCATGTGGATCAAACGGTCAATTCCGTACTTTGGAAATTTTCAAAACAAACAAGCAAAAATTGTCTTTTCCAATTTATTGATTACCACGTAGCCTGCTAGGGTTTTTTGCACAGTTAGAACATGTTTAAAATGCTAAGCACGATAGCATTCAGAAGTCTCACTGCTTAAGGCAAAAACTTTAATACTGTTGAATTACTCGACGTCACATTCCTCTTTTCTAAGTAGAAATGATATGAAAATGTATTAAAACTTTTCACACAAAAAATAAGGCCGGCTTACTTAGCGTCCTAAAAACTTTAACAACATAGACAACATCACGCTCTAACATACGGAGTAGTTATTTTATACTGTCTGACATTCAAAGAAAAATGGTGCATAAAGTATATATTTTTTAAAGTATAGAAAGTAGTTCGGATATTAAAATAATAAACCTTCAACGTGCACCATTAAATTTGTTAAAGATAATAAAACATGTGTATTGTTAGTATATAAATAATTAACGAAAGCGTGTCTAGGTGTACAAAAAATATATATTAAAGACATTTCTAAGAATCTATGTAGCCGTCTGATTATGTACTACTTTTTTACCTATTTTATAATCGGGGCGATGTGTGTGGGAATGACTCAAGATATTTAAAATTTAGTAATCTTAAAGGCTACCCAAGTTATTATTCTTAGCCAAGCCTATTGTTCTCAAATAATAGATGCCAATGAACACCAAGGTTGAACGGAGGTTGTCAAAATTGCTTAAGCACCAACCCAAAATTAATTTCTAATCAGCATTTATATTGTAGTCATAATTATATATCTTTCGTCAATTATATGTATATATGGTTTGGGTTGTATGTGGGTGTGTCATAGATAATACTATAGATTAAGAACACCCTAACATTTTACTAACTCGTATGTTTCGTAATGTATCTTTTATTCGCTTACTAAGCCAGAGCTATTTATCAGTTATTGGTGTCTTTTATGTAGAAGATTAAAAACAAAAAAAAAGTATTGTTTCGTAGATTAATAAAGTGTATTATGGATTACGGCAGTTCTGTAGGCAATATCACCATTGTACCCAATTGTATGACGAAACAGCTGTTATGAAAATTATTTTTGTTTCGGTCTGGAAAGTGCGCTTGGTGGCTGTACTTTCGCTTGTGGATATTAGATTCGATCACCTCGTTCCTTAAATGTAACAACGCGGATGTGACCTGTTTCAAATAAGATGAAAAGTAAGTGCCTTCATACCAAGAAACCAACTGGACCAGTGAATATATAATGTTGGTCATACGAATATGTTCGGTATCATACAGAAGCTTGTAAGCGCACGCCGTTCCTCGTTACAATAATCTGCAAATTTTGTAGATTTTTCCCGAAAAGACAGGGCTGAATATCTTGAAACGAATGATAAAGTGTTATCAAAGAACTGTATATTTTTATGCTTCAGTTACATACGTATGTATGTTTTTAGTTTTATTTAAAAATCAAATAAAGCCCAAAAGTAATCGGGTTTAAACGAAATCATTTATACGTATTAGAAACTCCAGGAAATACTGAACTTTATTAAAAACAAAAAGTAAATGATAATTGTTGATTAATATAACTAAAAAACTTAACAACTAACTTATAAAAACCAGAAGCGATTAAGTAAGTGCTCAAAATACAATTAAGCGATTAATAAAATTTGCGACAATTTTGTTTATTTCTTTTTTGTGTAGAATAAAGGAACTTATTTATCTTACTTTCAGAAAATTATTCATCCAAAGTGTACCCATTCCTTACTATTATGACAAGATGACCGTTTAGAAAAAGTAGTCACTTTTACAAGAAAAGCAATTAGTATTCATAATTGCCATTGTTGAGAAATTGCACTTGGATCTCTACATATCTGTTCGTAATAAAAAAAAATCATAAAGGTATGCAATATTTTTAAATTTAACTTCCATTACTCTTATTTTTCAGCCGCTTGTAAAATGTAATTTTTAACTTAATTTTATTTAAATATCGCTAATTTGCTTTTTATTCTTTTGAAACATCGCGAAATTCTTTCCATTAGTAAATGGTTCCTTATTGTCAAATAAAACCCTGTGAAATCTAATGCTTTATAGAACAGATATCGATTTAATTTTCACTTCCTAATGGTTTTTCACTTATAAATTATAAAAATCTATACACTACACACTTCTTAAAAAATGTGAACTTGCAATACCATTTCCTTTTCCGTAAAACGTTACGAAGCGGTGAATTATATACCTAAAACAATGGTTCAGTAATATCCAACTGTAATAACTTCATATCTTTCAAGCGTAAAAAAATATTTGGAAGAGAAAACAAACAACATTTTTGTTAAGTGCTTACTCACGCCGCGTTTTTGTTCTTGTTTTGTCATTTTACTCCAAACGAGATGAAATAACAATAAAGCCTCAGAGAGCGGTATTAGTACAAAATATACCGGTTACGCTGAGCTATTAAATTGTTAAATATATAAATTCTATATGTACGCTTTAACTTTTTATATGTTATTTTTACGTCCTTGTCGTTAGAATACCATAGCAATATCGCAGTTCTAACATAGCTACCCTTGCCTGCCGAAGGCGTAAAGTGTATAAACCGAATACCATTAAAAATAGAAAACAATTTTTAATTGGTTTCAAGTTTTGTATCTAGAAAATATCAAGCGAACCTCATGATCACCTGACAAACAGGATTGGTGATAAATTAAATGCAATATTAAAAATTACCCTGTATCATATTAAAACTGATCTAACATCTACTTGATATTAAATGTGTCTAGATGTCAATAATAATACTACATGGAATAATAATACATACAACTATAATACATTTTACACCTCTTAAGCACAGAAGCCGTCGCGAACGTAAGCCTTACGAAATACACGAAACGCTTCCGCCGCAATACATTATCGTACATGAATTTTTTGTTGGCCGTGTAAAATATATACTTAGTAGGCTTCTATTTATGTACGCTTAGCCCGTAAAGAGATTTTCTGGCATTTTTTGAGCAGATGTAAAACAAACCTCCATGGACTAACAACGATATTTTTATTGATGTATATTCATTGAATGAACTTAGGTTTATTTTAAAACTAAATATACAACGGACTAAAAAGGACCTCCTAATCACCGCTTAGAACTTATGCGTCATCGACTAAACAGGTTATGCCGTAAATAATGGGACAGTGCGCCTTTACTTTCGATCTATTCAAACACCAATTCATGGGCTTTTAAATATACGCAATATTTGGTTTTAAAGCATAGGCATACGTACAAGAGACCCTTAGCATCAAAAAAATAAAGCATATTATGCCATGTCTCTTCATCTTGTGACTATCATATTTACTGTATTTCACTTGACAAACAAAAAAATACCTAACGTTGCTTACTAATAAGAAAGAGATAGGTATTCTCCTAGTTCAAACAGAGATTAGATCCTATGCGTAAAATAAGCTTTACTAAGTAAGTCCTTTGTAATTTTAGACGAGTTCAAATAGACTATATTGTTAAATTCGATAGTCTCCTATAGTAGACTTCGGGTCAGTGGACTTCGTAATCCACAGGGCGAGCAACCTTCTATTAAACCTAACCCTTCTCTCTATATCCTTGTTATGTATTCTCGTACAATATAAAGAAAATATGGTACTTACTTGCATACATTTATTAGATAAAAACCAAATAGTACCACCCTTAATAAACATACCTACGTAGTCTTAATATAACAAACATTAGAGAGGAAAATACATAAATAAGTATATTCCTAAAATAATAATAATTGAATTCTTATATTAATCATATAATTATATTTATTGATCATATAATTTAATTGTATTACTAATACTTTCTTGCGATGTTTTTTTTACACGTCTGATCTAGGATGTAACATGAAAACATTTTTTGTTATTAGCAAATTGTTTCCTTATTAGAGGAAATAAACTGTAACTTGTTTTTTTGTGAATAAAAAGATTAAATAAATTATTCAAGGTATGTTTTGGCAAAAGCAGACTTACTCGAGAACTAATAACTATGTATAATATCGCGTGCATTAGCAATTTCCTATACTATATCTGCTTGTGTTAGTCAGCAGATATGCTGACGACGAAGCAAGATCTAACCATAAATAAATTACATGTAAAGCGATCCAAGATCGTTACAAATGTTTTCATAGCTATGTTAAGCACGTAGTATTATCTCATTACATTTCTAATTGAAAAAAAATATTTTTGTGAAAAAACAATGAACTCATATAAAATCAAACATTTAACGTTGTGTTTCCATGATATATAAAACAACAACTTTACGATAGCGTTCAAAGATTAAGCATCGCAAATAGTGTATTACGGCGAGCATAAAGTATTTCCATGTTCAAGTGACTCCCTTTACGCTCTCGTGCTACATAAAACCCCACTTTATTACTGTTTTACTGAGCAATACCATCTGATATTATGTCATATTACGTGTAAAAGCTTAAGGTGCGCGTGTATCACCGTAAAAAAACTGTCACAAACAATATATTATAATATTGTTTTCAAATTGTCTCAGATATCACATCTTGCATGCAACAAAATGGTTTTATGTTTTAATTTTGAAATTAGAAAATCACCTAGTATATTCAAGAGAACGTTTCCTAGAGACAATATAAGGGAATTATAATAATAAAAAATCTAAATATAAGTTGGCCTGTTGATCAATTACCAACTGTCTGAGTGTAGTAAAATTCTCATTTCGACGTTGAAGTGCCCCTACATCCCCGTTGGAATACACGGCGCACAGAAAGTTTTCCGAGAGGTTTATGTTCAAATTTTGTTTTTAGTGTACCAACTGAACTAATATAATAAGCGTAGTTTCACATGAGGGTTCAACCGCATAGTGTCAAAATTTACTTCGGGACAGGGTACTTCAATATCATGACGGCGTTTAGCCATAGTTGAAGCTTCGTTTGCCTCAAAGTTTTTGCATTATTTTGGAGTAAAGTCGAGGAAAATGCATTAAATTATATAGTTATGAGTAAACTCTCTGAGAACTACTGTAGAGAGTAAACATATGTGCTCATAAAACTTGGAACGGATTGCCTATTGCTTTTCAATTATGAGAATAGTCGCACACTACATCTATTTAAGCCGATTAAAAAGTTATTGTTATGGTTTTTATATTTATCTTTGGTTTAAGCCAATTATTAAATAAGAAGTCAAGGAGTCAAGAGCCTCCGAAACCGGCGCGTGTGTATGAAGAGACTGATGAATGTAGACGAAGCACGTCAGGTTTGCAAGGACAGAAATGTTTGGCACTCCGTGCTCTCTGCCTACCCCACTAGGGACCTGGCGTGATGGTTATTTTTTTATTTTTTTTTAATAATAAAATAATTTAAACTAAACACAAGGCAGTTTTTAACTCTGTCGTTAGTACAATATGTAGACATGTAAAGAATAGATATCCATAAGAATTCCTATACTAAGGTACTAAGGGATAGTTTTGGCGAAATTTTATACCCTATTTCGAGGGAATTGTTTTCCCAAGAAAGTTCATTCGTTAAGGCCCTGCAAATTACGATTAGTTTAGTAAGTGTCGCTATTTGTCGAAGAAACAAGATTGATTATGACCAAGTTATATGTCGAAAATCCATTGCTGAATTAGACTTTCTAACATTTTCGTTTATATGTTGCTTAGGCGGTAGTAGGGAGGGAACACACTCAACAAGAGTCAGCTGATTTGTTGAATTGGCAACACTATACACAGAAACCTACCCACATATGTCTGTCGAATAATTCTTAGTATTATTGAGACAGGAGAAATCATGGTGATTGTATTTATTGACTTTTGAAGGAAGAAAAACCTAGTCAGCTGACGACTTACAAGATAATATTGCTGAAACAAGATAAACCTATCCTAACAAGTTTCAGTGTGGTATTCGCAGTGTTAATCCATATGATAGGCAGGTGAATGGGGTATAAACTGGTAGCCTAAAGCGTTTAGTCTTAAGATGGATAATTTTTACATTTATCAATTTTACTATAATGTTTATTGGTAAACAATAACAACACTGGACAATTCCAAGAACTGATTTTATTAAGTTCAGCTGACATTTCTTATAAAGTTCAATGATTGAACAAGATATTCTTCTTATATGTAAGTGTTAGCTTGCAATTAAGAGTTTAAGAGTTCAAATTCTCTATCAGGTTGGACTTAATTTGAAATATCCAACTTACTTCATAGCTAGTTATTGTGATTATTTAGTATATTGTTATTGTAGTGATTTAATATAGCTTACAATTCATTAAATCTCGCAGATTCAGTTTCTTGTGCCCTAGAAGATAACATAAAATAATATTACATCAAAGCTTTTTTTTGGCTTCATGATAATGTAGTTAATAAGCGTTGTTTTATTACAACGTATATAAAATGATCAATTTAATTTAAGCATGTATATTTTATATGATATGGGTAGCAACTCGACCTCACTAACCTAACATTTCACTTGAATGACAAAGTTTATTAATCAAAATCGTAAAGGCTTAATTTAAAATATATAATGCTTAAAATGAAATAAGTATTTAATTAAATAACGATAAATATTTAAATCCGCTTTATCGAAATTTAATTGTTTTTCATATCAACTTTTTTTGGTTATAATAGTTTAGTATTAGAAGAGAGACTTATGCTATCTAGACCCCAATTAAAAAGAGAAAGAAAAGAATAACCCAATTATATGTGCTTAACTTTTATACAGCTTTAATAATTTATGCATCGATTTCAAGAAAAGTACCTGCAGATTTTTTCATGTCATCATTTATCTCAAAGATTGCCCTAATTACTTATAATAACTATATGAAGCTCCCACTTAAGAGAATATATAATTAACAAAATAAACATTAGAACTACATGAATATACATGATCATATTTGCCAGATAACCTCAACTATTTCATAGTTGGGAAGGAAAATGTACGTAGGCATGTCTAAATAATATTATAACGAATGCCGCCCTTCAACGGGATACCATTAGGCAATAATTTCATAAAGAAACAGTCTGGTTATTAGCAGAGCATGTCAAACAAAATTGTTTCGTTGTAAATAAATATTAGAGACATAAGATTTAAAAATCTTACCCTGAAAACTTTGGTGGAACCAGTTGGATCGATTAAGAATAATATTTAAAAATTAACTGCAATAAAAATCTTATTTAAGGAAAATTAAATTATTCTGGTCAAATCTCAGAGGATAAAAAGTGAAGACCGTTGGAAGAAAATGCAAACGCCGCGAAGAGGTTTTCAAAACATTGTTATTTGGAATGACTTCATATTATTATTATGATTAATATTGACATGACACGCTACCCAATTTTGAGATGTGCATTTCATTAAACCCTATCATTAAATAAATATATTACATGCCACAAGCGTACAGTGAAACAGTGCTCAAATAATATGACGCAACCTTAATTAAACAATATGCGAGCGGCCAGATAACACCTACATATGAATACAGACTGATTAATTCGGCGAATGCGTGTGTACTCGTCATGGTTTGCATAATAGCATTACGCGGGAGCTTTTGGAATCCGAGCTATTTCTAAATGGTTAACGGAGCCCATGCGAAGCTAGCTGAGCCCTGTAGCTCGTCTTAATAAAGCCGCCCACCTTCCATTAACGCGTTTATGTGAAAACCATTAAGTTTTACGGTTTGACTACGCACTGCCTTTGCTGGCTTGGGGATTACGTTCCACGCATCAACAGACTTTACTAGTCGAGGAAAATAAAGCAACCTGGCTTTATTTTTTATGCGTGCGTTAAGGCGGAATAAAGAATATTTTAAATTAAATTTGGCTATACGTTCAGCGCAATACTTAAGATTTGTTACAATGTCAAATTTTAATGATATTTTACAAATCAAATACAGAATATTGTGGTACAAAAAAACTTCTGTATTTTGATTTTCCATTTTACTCCTAATCCTATGTTAAAAGGTTCCTACCAAAAAGCATTTAAGTTTAGGTACCTAATGTTTTACGGTGTCCAAGTAGTTCAATAAAGTATTCTGGCTGCAGAGAAACCTCATGAAATAACTTTTAAGTAATAAAATGTTTGCGAAAAAGTAATACAGTATTTTTAAACCCGCTTTTCTTTCTGATTTATGAAAACTAAAAATTTATAGAAATACTTATTTGATTTGTATATAGTAGGAATTATCATTGTTATCACATTCAGCGGCAGTAACTACTCAATGGTTTAGATTTAAGCTTCCCCTCCATTCGGAGAATCTATAGTCAAAATCTCGAGCATGCAAATGTTACATGACAAAGTAATTTTTGAGAGTAAATACTACCAAATTACAAAGATGAACATTGCAAGAAAATCTACTCAATTTAGACTTCTCCGTGATGCTGTCTGAGATGGGTGAACGCTGCCAGACGGCACTTTGCCAACCGGGTAAACCGTGGTTTTAATCTTTTTCCTTCTGAAATAAAAGGTAAAAAGGTCAAAGGTAAGTAGGTATGTAATTAATTATCACTTACAATAAATCTTCCACTGTGTACCACATTACCACAAATACAATTTTTCCATGACAAAATTATTTGGCGCAATTCCATATACTGCATATGCTGCATAGCTTAGTTCAAAATTACTCATGAATTTCCAAAGCCGACGCCGAAATTTCACTTGTGGTTTACTCACGCACAGGAACATAAAGTACGTACATCCTTTTAACTCTGCTCAATACACTTCCAATTCTCATCTAAATTGAAACAGAGAGACGTCGTCCCAGATTCGAACAATAGTAGGCTTTCGGTGTCATTGCTCAAGTTATTTACAAAACTTCGTTCGTCTCTTACAAAGTATTGAATCCCCATTAATAAGTAAAAGCCCTTTTGTTTACTTTGGTAATATTTTTTTCCAATTTTGTTTATTTGTTATCTAATTCTACTCGTAATTTCGTACATGCATGTTGTTCAGACCAGTAGTGGTAGTATTCCGTACCTGCTTTTTTTTTTAAATAATAATAATTAAATAATCTCCTTTAAAACAGTGAATGTTGTGTCACGTTGTGGCCTAATAACATACATACATGCACGTGTACTATAAAATTCGTTTGCAGAGAAGTTGCAAGATGTACAAGGCACGAGGTATCATCTAATAATTGCGTTATTAAACAACATACATACGTCATGTGGTTACTAATAAAAGTCGTCATTTTCTTAGAAGGCGTATAACATCCTACTGTGTATCAGAGAGCTAATATGTGTGAGAACTTATCTATTCAACCAAATACGTGGAGTTCACTGATAGGCATTGATGTTCTCCTCATTGTATCTTGAGTTAAGTTGAGATTCATGAAATTTGTACACACACAAAATATCTAACATAAATCACATTAAAAACCAAAATGACGAATAAAAGTCGGTAATAGTACTCTGGTGTAAGATATATGTACAGCAATATATCGATTTCGCCAGAGTAAATAATATAAGGAAAAAGAAATAATGAATAACACTACATAGAGACAGCACAAAAGGGTCAATGCACAAACCGACTACTACGAAACTGAATATGGGCGCAGACAGCGTGGCTTGGCAAACGGCTTAGACGTCGCTTACAACCAAGGGGCACTCAACGAAAATCCCTTATTGCCACCACATATGCCGTTCCCGCTGAATTTATATTTACTTGCTAACAATATTTAGTGTTCTATTTAAGTAAACTTGTTTTCTCATTTCAATATATCGCTAACAGTAAGCCAACGCGTTTCGAAGGAAAATCTAATACTAGCATTTGCTTTATGAAGGGATTAACATCATTTACATATTTATTCGCCTTCTCAATGGAGATTATGCTGTTGTGCTGGATTTTTTCTCTAACCTACTTTGTTGCCCGTCGCCTTTAGTTAACCGAATGCATTGAAACGCTGAAAGCTAATCCTACAGCGTTTACTTTCAGTGAAGATTAAAAGAAAACGCCACACAAAGAGGATTAAAGCCAGATTTTCTGCGCCAGTCTTTTTCCAGTTAATGCAGTGGATTCGTCACGCTTGTAACGCTTGCGTAACAGTTAGGTTTTATATCTAACAAATAGGAATTCCGCATACAGATCATCTGAATTTATGTGCTATTACCGGCAAATAGATATACTTTACTCGTTAATGTTAAAATACTACATTATAAAAAGGTCAAATATAATAAATAATATATTCATTTGCTTTGCCAAGCAAAATTCAAATGCGGGACTGTAGAACCACATGATGCAAAATGAAAGGTTCCATAATTCATATATAGGTAAGTATTGATAAACGTGTTATACATAATTATTGTTCTTCAAAATACTTTTCCCGGCATTTTAAAAACTTTGACTGGCTCGTCCATAAAGTGGCTTTTGACAACTCGACCGCTGAGCCAGGAGCCGTGGGTTCGATTCTCCCCCGAGACAAATATTTGTGTGATGAGCGGAAGTATTTATTCTGTGTGTCCATATCAGTATATATTTATAAGTATGTAAGTACATATGGTGTAGTGTACCAGCGATCTGGTTTATATAACACATGCTCTACCTAAGCGCCCAATTCAAGATCAGATGACCGTATGTGGAGAAGTCCCAAGATATTTATTATTTAGTTGTCACTCGCCTAAACCTTCCTTAGTATCACTGAGAAGTCCTCTCATCTAAAGACGCGTTTTAAGTGTGTTAGTTAAATCACAGTGATGACCACTGCCTGCAAGCCCCGCTGCGCTCGAGGAAGACTATTCGAAAACGTAAAAATCATCGCTTAATATATTATGTTCCAAGTTCAAATAGATATGACATGCTAGGAGTGCAAAATTTTCAACGTGGCCAAGTATCTGGTGTCAGACATAAATACATTCATACAACCTATATGAAATTATTTGGAACGTCACGTGTATCCATCACGCATATCCGGCCAAAAATCATTAATGCTCGTGCTAGTGGTATTCCCAAAAATTTGAAGAAACGGCGATACAAAGTTCAATCATAGACAAAAGAACCTGTAAAATATTTACAATGTAATTTATTTAATGTATACCCATTTTAGGTAAAGAATTTTATTTACAAATACATACATAATATATGTTGTCAGAAAACTACGTATTTTTCCAAACCTGCTTACGATATATAGTAGTTACAAGAACCTGAATCGTCTTTTATTACACTACCAAACTACAATAGGAAATATCCTCTCCACCTGTGTGTATTTATAAGATATTAACAATAAATTTTACAAAGCAACTCCACATAAATTTGCCATAAGGACACGTGACACCTATATTACGGTCTGTAGAACCCACAACGTCTAATTTATGAGACCGAGCCTTATTCTGCAAACAAGGTCTCACTTTAAAACGTGCAAAGATATGGGTATCTATCTATCTCTGCTTTCAACAAACATCTAACTTCATAAATTCAAATTAAGACTCCTTAATTTGCTTTAAACATAAGGTATGTATAAATCTATGATATTTTACGGGTAAATATTTACTGTAAATAATCGTCATACAACATCGGTCTGCTTTTTAAATCTCGGTTCTTACATATACATAGATACTGAAAAAACATATACATATATGTAGATGAATTTATTGTTTGATTATAAATTGTACACTATAGTTGCATGGTTCACTAATATGCTGGTATAATAGTTAGTAATCTGAAATGCTAACCCGAAAGGTTGTAAAATCGAATCCCATTCACGACATTAGTTTGTATAATAAAATGTCTGGTCAGCATAATACAGGCTCGGTATAATTTAAGATCGGATGGCCTTGTATGTCGTTTGAGTAACCCCAAGCTATTATTATTTTTACCATTGTAGGCGTAAAATATTGAATATTTTTTAAGTAATATGGTTATTTAAGAGAACACAAAGTATGAAGTTTTTTTAGCTTATTTGCAGCGACACACGACTCTTCGCAGATTGTTCTTCTCAGATAGGATTTAAGTTTTATTTTATCTGAATATCTAGTAAACTAGTGTTTCTGGATCATGCCCGTTTGTTTTTCATTTAAAAGTAGTTGTTTGTCTCCTAGACTTCAAGAACTTCAAGAACACACGCTCGTTCTAATACGTAAAAAACTTTTAAAAAATCCTATTTACCACCTTTTATTATACACATTATAGTTATACAACAAATAAGAAAACATAAGGCAAATTTTAAAGAGAGAAAATCTTCGAGACCAGAAATCTCCTTTAATCATACAACGAAGTTCGTCACGACTCAGAATGGCCAAAGTAGTAGTAGTATTAGGTAAAATTGAATAATGCATCATAACGCCCTCTAGGAGCACAAATCTGTATTAAACATTTGTTCTCACAAAATTTAAAATGAAGTAAATACTCATATATTAAGTGGTATTCAATTTTCTTATAATGAAATACTTATTTTTGGCACTACTTATCAAAACATATTACAATTTATGAAATTATTAGTAAAGTAAATTTCGTTGAACACGTTTAAGTGACATCTGTCATAAAATCAATGCCAGTTACCATTCTCATATTAAGTACTGTAAATTACATTAAGTGTTGTTTTAACTAACAGAAATAAGACATTTTACTACGCTAAATTAAATACTAAATTGGAGCATTTGATTTTTTTGTATATTATCTACAAACGCTATGAAAATATCTGAGGTAATTTGACTCAAAATTTTTTTATTGATTTATTTATAAATATATACCTATTTACCTAGATTTCCTAAATAAACTAAACATTATTATTCATTATTGGACAACGAACTGTATAAGATGTAATTATTCGGCGTCTGTTTGAGAACTATTGATCTAAAGGTGTTATTTCATTGGCTACTAATATTGAGTAAAAAATAAATATAATGAATAACAATAAATAAAACTTGGAACCTGTCCAAAATATAAAATTTAAATAATTCCGTTTTCAGCTGCCAGGTGATGAAGAGTCAGGACTCACCTGTCGCACTTATGTATTTCAAAACGAAAGTCACACCTTAGGAAATGCATTAAAATGTATTATCACCAAATAGTAAGTAATAATAAAAAAAAAAAAAAAAACAAATAATCGTCACGCCACGTCCCTAGCGGGGTAGGCAGAGAGCACGGAGTGCCAAACATAATAATAATAATAAAAAGTAATAATATTTACTCTCTAAATACAATGGTTTTATTTCTATTAAACAGCATTTCAATCTATTGTCAATAATTAGTTGAATTGTTCGAAAATTGAGGATAAAGTTATTTCGAGCTAAGTTAATAACATCAGCTCTCTGATTAATAGTCTCGTTGTGGATATTTTGCCTACCCCTTAGAGAAATTTGAAGAATAGCTCGCTGAACAAGTTTTAACCATTTTATGTGGTTTATGGTGCTATATCATCTCCAGAACCCCCAGCCTGTTAAATATGTAAATATTATCAAATTAATCTAAGTAGTGTGTTCCACAGTTTTGTCTTTTTATACATTTACTTCATTAGCTACCATTTATAACAACATTGTGTATCACTTTCTGTACCTCACAAACATTATCTTTTGGTTTCAGTGAAGATGTTCAATTCTGCGGCTATACTGTTCCGCACCCTGCTGAAGCGAAAATGCACTTTAGGATACAAACAAAGGACACCCCAGCCTTAGAAGTATTGAAACGGGGCCTGAAAGACTTACAAAGAGTGTGTGATCATACTAAAGATTTATTTGAAAGGGAAATCAAAGAATTTAATAAAAATTAAATAGAATTCACTATCTGTAATGTTGTTTTCATGCACCTTATACTAATTTTACATTGTTCATAGCTCCATTTTTATGATTTCTAACTAAATAAAAGTGTAGCTACTTACAAATATAGGAAAGCTACAATTTTTGTGCAGATTGAAGTGTCAGCATTTCAGGTACCCTCTTTTGAACAGCATTTTGGCTTCTCCAATGTCAGAGGAGGCCGGAATGCCGATGTAGCGTTAAAACATTGATATCAATTGTAACATAGAGGCGGGATGACTATTAAAACTCACACATAGCTTCGCACTTATTTAATTCGAACAGCTGTATGCTCCACAGAAAATTAGGACAAAGAATGGCCCCTAAGGCAAAAGCTGGCTACACCTCCTCACCGACAAGGCTCTGTCCGCGTAGCAGCAGGGAG
>DVPR01000126.1:0-17152 GCA_018239345.1 Oxynetra stangelandi
AATATTAACCGAAATCCGCGCAGTAAAAGCCGCGCCGGGGGAAAAAATCAAGGACGACGCGCGAAAAAGAAATTATTGATTAAAACAGCAGGGCTGTCATTGACCAGACGCAAATGAGGGTGCTTAATAGTATGCAGCGGTGGATCCCACAGGAATCGATCTTCTCGATTTCAACCGTTTTTTTTTCATACGGCGCGTAATACGGCGCACGTTTAAACACATCGCTATAACAGTGTCAAATAAAGACGTTGGTCTTAAAACAACCAACAAGGCTTAGCGTATAAATAATAAATTACAATAAAAATATTTGTTGGCGAATAATTAAGACACAATTAATTTATAATTCTTTTGAAATTATCACGAAGTCATTAAGTTTAATTGAAATTATCAAACTAACCATAGAGGTATGGCGATTGAGTTTGCAAACATTCGCATCGAAATTTCTAGAAGTCAGTATTATAGTACACAGTATGTCCAGACCGCAAAGATAAACGTGAATATGAAAAGAAGGAATGTAATCCACTCAACAGGTGTTGGACAGAGCTCAACGGTAATACAAGGTATGGGATATTTTCAATAATATAAGTAATATGCATATTATGATTACATATACGCATGCAACCGATACATGCGTTGTGAAGCAGATGTCCCGTCCACGATCCGGCGTCCAGTTAGGGGTCTAATGGACCCCATTTCAATATTGTTGCATCATACAATAAAGATGATACGAAATATCTTTTGTGGTGTTCGTTATACTTATGGGCTGGTCATGTTACAATGGAATAATAACGTACGTTAAAAAAAACAAATAAAAAGTAAAAAAATTAATGTAATTAAAAAAAAAAAACAATATTAGTCGAGTCAAAAGAATTTACCTTTAATCACGACATTTTGATGGTTATCTTGAACAATCGTACTGTATGGAATATTTATATATTTTTTACACTCTATTATACCTAATTAGAACTTGAATTAATTCGCAATTTGCATACGATGGCATCCATGCGGTATCTGGCTGATATGAAACCATAAATGTACATATCTCAGACACAAGCACAGATACGAAACATATAGAAATACTAATTTTTCTATTGTCTAAGGTTTATAATTCATTTCCAAGTGCTTATAATTACGCGTTTCTTTACTTTGATTATTATAAATTCTTAGATAATATTTAATATTTATGTATAAAACATTTAATATCTTGTTATAAAAGTTAAGAATTGTTGAATATACAATTTAAAACGAGGGATAAGAAGACTTAGATATTTCATGTTCTTTTTGTGATTAGAATTGGGGATAAAATTTTGTGTTGGAAATAGTGTTGAGGCGCGTCCATACTGAAGTATATTATGTTCTACGCTGATGATTAATAAACCATTTATTGAAATTACAAGCTGAAATATTGATCACTAAATCAATTGTGATCCATCATCTATCAGACAATTTTATGAAATTTTCTATAACTTGAACTTATGGATGTTTCACAAGTTTTTAATTCTGCTATATGCCAAAGTAATGCTCTCTTAGATAATAATTCCTTAAAGGGCTAAAATCAAAGTGGTAAGTCTAATTGCTTGACTTATGGACAGTCAAATCTATCTGAGTTTCCAGCTCAAATTGTTCCTGCCCTTTGTTGTTCTACTGCCGGACACTGGGCGCACTCAATGTGAGAAGGGTTAGTGGCCTAGTTCACCACACTGGCCAATGCGTGCGGGCAGACTTCATACGACACAGAGAGTATTGTGAAGAACTCAAATATCTTAAAAATTCCTCGCATATATTTTCTTTCACGTATTCGAACACTGCACCACCAGATCGCTTCCCATTCAGTGCAAATTTCTAAGCCATTATCGTCCTATGGCCGTCGAAATCAAGACCGGTTCAGTTAAAACACTTTTATAGCTTCTGTCGTTTTTGTTCTCTCAAATGGAAGAGATAATAAAACTTCTTTCTTTACATTCGGCATTCTGTTATCTGTTATCAGAGAAACAATGAGTGCAGTAAAGTTTATGAATCCTTTAATTGCAGTCAGTGAAATCAGTGAAGAATTGTCGGTGTTCCTTCAAATTGCATAGTTTTAAATTGTAAATAACGTCAAACGTTTTTTAAGTTCAATAGAAATACGAAATAATGAAGCTATTATTGGGTTCATTAATGTTTACTTTGTTATGAACAAAGTTTAAAAAGTAAGCATTAAGAAATGTTTATTATTTGTTCTAAGACATCTAGTAATTCATCTTAAAATTTAAATTTAATACAACTATTATTATTACATTATATTATATTACTATTACAACGCCTATTTATTTTATGTTCTTATTTATATTCAAAGATAATATACTGACAAAAGTAGTAAGTAAATTAAATTAAAAAAGCAATCAAATCCAGTTAATTTGTTAAATTTATTCATGATAAAAAAAAAATTTATGCCGTTCTATAAAATTAATTATTAATTGAAATATGCTAATCTCGTTCCATTTTGCAGATAGGAGTAAATATCTATTTATAATAGCTTCAAATTCAACTGAGCAAAGATGGCGGCGTAAAAACAAAAAAATTAGAGGCATTATTATTTCATACAGAAAAAAATCTTGTTTACTTAGCAACACACTTTTTTGACACTTTTGTTTTCGAAAACTTTATGACTTTGAAAAATTTCGATTTCGTTGCGCAGCAGTGGCAGTTTTTTATGTTTTTTGCATTTCTATGACTGGTTATTAGTTTTTTTTCATGCACGTAACAAGTATGGCAAGGGTTTGACAACAATTGGTTGAATAGTTTTTTTTTTATTCGGCACCGAAGTCACCTGCAAGGGTGCGGAAGTCGAATGTCGATAAGATTTTCATTATTCATTTTAAAGTACAGCATCAGGTGCCGTATATAGGTTTGTTACAAGTGCTCTGATTGATATTCAAATTGTTGCGATTTGTTACTTTTATCTCTATTAAAATATTGTGACCTTTTTATAATGGATGTATTACTAAATTCAAATTTACAGTTTTTTTGCCTTAGGTATTTATTTTATTTATTTATTTTTCATAATTGTTTTTATAACTAGTAACGTAAGTGATTCAACAAAATGTAATATTGAAATGATAAAATTTTAAAAATTAAACAACCAAATTATTACAAAATATATATTAGGAGTTATTTTCAATAACATTATTTTAGAGTCAATGCTATTAAAATATTCTACGCTTTATGAAAATACTAATACAATTAAAATATCAATTTAAAAGGCGCTAATTAATTTTGCATTTGATAATAATAAAACGCATACATTTGAAATAATACATTTAAAAAACCCACAGGATCAGGCTGCGCTAAGCAAGTCATCTTAACAAATACCTTAACAGATAATACTCCTCACTTCCTCTCTTCAAATTCTCAATACATCATACCTGATGCATGCGCCTAATTTCCTACGTGGTCCATTACCACCGAACCTGTATTTTGGGAGCCATTTTGGTCTACACGACCTATGGCTCATCACTATAATGATCGAATTACGTCGACGATAACGTAACGTATCATAATTCGTGCACCATTGCGGTCATAGTTAGTATCGTTAAATTTGTAACGGAGTTGAACGAGCAATGGATATTGATAATAACGATATATGTGACGGTGTTGAGTTCAGAGTGGCGTTGAATGGTGATAGCGAGGAGCGTGCAAGTGTCCGATCATCCATCACGCAAATGTTCGAAACCGGATTCGGAATGAACGCGAGAACAAAACTAACATTTCGGTTCGGTTTCACAGCTGATAATGTAACTAACTATGTACCTGCTGCGCTCTTAGAGCGAGCGCGACGAATTAACCAACATCGTATGAATTATAGATAATATTTTTAACATTTATTAATTATAATAATAATCATGGAACTGGTCCTGGAACGTCACCCCACGGCCAACTGATCCCAAATTAGGCACTGATAAAATACATACATACATATATACTTATTTACATATAACTTATTTACTTATAAATATATACTTATTTACACAGCTAGATAGGATTTTTATGAATCAACGAGTGCTTGCGCTCATCTCATAGATATTTATCCTGGGTGATAATCGAACCCACGACACATTATTACACATTTGGTCATTTTTTTATTCCGGGTGGAGATCAAAGCACTTCTTGGTTCAACAGTCAAGTTTACAAAGCACTACACCACCAAGTCCGTCAGTATTAATTGGTTCTAAAAGTTTATTTTTTTCACCAAAAAAATAATTAAATCACATACGTCGTGAACAACTCCGAATAGGGTGGATACAAATTTATTTTAAATGCAGTAACATTAATATATACTAATTGGACTAATGTTACTAACAGTCCTATTCCTGCTGTCCTATAAACTATGATACTAATTAGAACTTATTAGTGAATACTAATTCAACTGACCGACACTAACAGTTATGCTGCAGATGCCACGGTACGTAATGGTCGCCAGTGTTTTCAAATATAAAAATAAATTTCAATTTAGTGCTTAGTTTGTAAGGTGGCATATACGATCATAGGTCGCTGAGGTCAGGCACCGTCCGGTGACCTACATGACCGGTTAGAATTGCTACATTGTACAAAAATCCAAAAAAGTGAGTATAAGTACTATATTTATTGTATAATTGTATGCATTCTACTAAGTCAGCATTTTTCAAAATTACATACATCATCATAATGCCGGTACAAAATTGTTACTTCTGTCATTAGGTTTTATGATTTTAAAAATAGAATCGTTTTGTAGCTGAACAAAACTTGTATGCAATCAAAGGTGCCGAGCCGGTAGCGTTTGTTCCAAATATTAGTGTACCCAAATAAAATTAGGAAAAAAAATCATTTTTCGGTGTTCAAAGAAGTATTAAAAAACAATAGCAGAGGAAACCATTCTTTATTCTAAAACTCAAATTGCGTACGTTGATACACACTATAAAAAATGTGTAAAAAACAAAACTTTCACTATCGTCGTTGGTTTTTTGAAACAATAAAAACATCTATTGGCTACTGGCTAAAAAATCTATGGTCCCGATTTTTTTTTACAGACAAAAAATATTCTTTTTAGCACTAAACGAAAGGGTGGATCCTTGGTTGGATATTACAAAGCAAACAATGGCAAAGCTAGAGAAACAAAAGCGTATGCACCTGGTGCGATTCCTTTTTTTCCACCCCGATATCCAATGTTTATTATAATCAAATAAGTTCCTCTTCCTGTCGGAAGATGTGGGCGCCTGCATTTTTTTCATGTACTTAACAAAAACACCTGAGAAACGTCAAGTTAGTCCAAATGGTGCCTTAAAACTTCACCATTAGAGATTCCGAAATCTCAAATGTAAATTGAGCGTTTTTTCCCATACTTTTTATATAGACGCAATGTGTATCGACGGCCTCCTCGGCAGGGCTTGCTCTGAATAGATTGTTTTATGCAGATGTCGTGATGTCTAATGGAATTTAAGGATATTTATATTACACACCATATTACAGTATAAACAAGTGAAGTCTTCACTTGTTTACACTGTAACGCACCAGAATGCACTTGTCACTGTAACGCACCAGAAAGCTCATATAATAATAATAAAACATTGAGACCCATTATCTGGTAAATTATTAACAGTTAAGCGTTATCAGAATGTATTCATCTCTTTCGTATTAAAATTTTCAAATAGGTTCACTGACTACTTTATTGGTCATAAACTTATCAAATGCTACAATCTTAGCAAAAATCTTCCCGAACGGTCATATTCAATTAACTGTCTCGACGTCGTTTTTGAAATCTTCAGAAAAATCTAAAACTGCATCCGCAGGCCATCCATCGCGCAGCGTGACGCCGACACCATCCTTTGTATCTTAAATTCGACCCTTGTTTTTTTCTTCATCCCTCAAATGTTCAAATTTCTCTACCTGCCCCCATCCCTCTGCAGCCGACTAACTTAAATAACTAATCCCCGCTATCGCAAATTTCACCTTGTTAACGCGTATTACGGTTTATTTTTAATCCTCCGACCATCCACTTAATGCTATTGTTATCGACACATCGTCTGCAACATCTTGAATATCATCCCTTAAGTCTTGATGACTTAATGCGCGGTAATTACTTATACAATTTTATACAATATCACGACAATGTAGAGGTTACTTTGCCGTGAACATTTTGGTACATAGGACATTGGTGGTTTCAGAAAGCGGTGGAGCAGTACGAATAGTATTTTGCTATGGCGTATGAAAATGTGCGTTTCCCGTGGTTTGGGAATTTATTAGGATCGGTGACTCTGCATCCTGAGGTGCTTAGTTTTAAGATTTTTAATTTTTGACAAAGGACGAACCCGTCTTACGAGTGGACGCACAGATGTCTTTCATGAGTCAGTTTAAGTATACGTAATTTGTTAACCGCATTTCAAACTTTTTCTTCCAAGAAAACAATAGTGGTGGTGGTGATGACTACTTCAAAATGTGGTTTATTTTAGATTTCATTTGTTATATTCACCACAATATTCTGTTTTTTGTAAATCAATGCTATATAAAAATAGGTTGCAGATGGAATAAAATATTTCGCGACTACAGTTGGTACACATCTTTTCATAGAAAGACTCTTGAGGTTCACCTGATGCACTGGCAGATGTTGGACGTGGTAAGCTGAAGACAGGGTGCGATGACGCTCAGCAGTGGAGTCAGAATGGTTGACGATTATAATCTATTTGATATTCAATGTTTCGATCAATTCATAGACATATTTCACCACAAATTGGTCCCATACGTTCCGACTTTTCAGCTCTGTTTGTCTCAGTACCTCTGTGTAATACACAATTACTAGATGTGTTATATAGTTTTACATAGAGGTACTAAGTGTAACATTAGATGAGAGATAATATGGTTGCTTCGACTAGATCAGTTCTACCGCTATAACTATCAAGCAATAGGGAAGAATTTGTGAGAAGACAATTTCTGACAACAGAGACGAACAACATTGTCAGAAAAATGTAATGTTTCCGTTTAAAGACAGTGTGGATGCCGATCCACGTGCATACTTGACGCTTCCATCTCCGGTTTTCTCAGTCACTTCGAATAGGAAATATATTACGTGATAGTAATTGTAGTCTTGCTCACTTATGTTTATATACTAAAGTTACTAACATTGTTACTGTTCTAGCATGGCCTCGCAGTCCTGTTATACAATCATATTGATTAGTTTTATTAGCAATTAATGCTAAGTTGACACTATCAATCCTATTGCAACAGTTCGTTTCGAGGTCGCTTGCAGACGTCCATGGGTAACATATGGTTATATACATATTTTGAATTATACAACATGTATTTATAAGGTCTACGTATAGACCACGGGCAAACCATGATGCTGAGAATATGGAGCTCGAGTAATGGGATATCAAACGACTATACAGAAAAGCTATTCATTGCATCACAGGTAGAGTCCACACACGTCAGGATATATTAGGACACGTACATGACTATAGGGGAAATGTACATATGTGTATAAATCATTAGAGTTTACAATATGTTATGTGCGTGCTTGGGCTGTGAATAGAATTGTGTTTTTGCAGCTTACCAGCTAATACCAACAAATACTCCTACTTTTCCGCAATTCAAACTCCAATTATGTCTATCTAATTCAGCACCCACGGCCACAGCTAACCACCAGTAAAACCTTGGAAGGAACGGCTCGTAGAAGAAAACAAATTTCATTATAAACGCGCCAAAATCTTCGTAAAGTCTCTAAAGTCCAAAAAATCGATGGTGCCCCCAACAATAAGGGCCACCTGAGCATCGACAAAGCACACATCCCCTTTTTAAGTAAAAAGAGAACTTTTTGACGATAAAAAAAATCTCCCACGATGGAATCGCGGTTTTTTTTCCTCCCTTCAATTTAGTACGAACTTCACGGCTCCAGTCCCTCATTAAATGCATTGTAGTGATTCTTTTATATATGTGTACGGGCTTGGTACTTGGGAGTCTTGTGATGTTGTCCTCAGATTCGCCTCGCCGGTTCAGTGCGTGAGTTTCGACGCAAATTCTTCCAACACCTAAAACTAGGTGATCAAGCCGTGGATGTGCTAGCTGGTGTGCTAACTGTTATATAGCAATTTAATGCTACCTGAACCTTGATATAAATATATAGTTGGTTCTACGGCCACTTCATAACACGCGTCGCTCCGTCCGCCGCGTCGTTTACATAAAAATTGATAAAATAACACAAAACGTTGGAGGTAACGAATGTTACTTTTTATTATCCTTAGTGGATAAAATTTTAACAAAACGCTAAACCCGATGTGTGTAGTAGAAATTCCCATTTAATAGATAAAAGCGAGAGATACTAAATACTAATATGTACGTATATAATATATAAATATAAATGTGTTAATAATTATACCGCTTCAAAGCGAAATAATAAGCAACTGTTGGCTCAACCTCGGCGGCCTTCAACCGAGTCGCTCATTGATTCACTGACGTTACTCAGGTTTTTTTTGGTACTGCCTAATTATTGTATCTGGTAATAAAACTGTCTGTATATTGATAACATCGTAGCGTCCGTCGTCGTGTAATGGTAACGTGATGAAAACACCTTATTTATGGCCTCTGAGGAAACATCGTGAGGAATGTGCACCTCTTACGCTTCTCCATGATGTTCCTTGAGATTTGTGAACTCTGCCAGTCGACAGTTGGTCAGCGAGACTCACTATAGTCTTAACCCTTGTCATTCTGACATGACACCCGTGGCCAACAGTGGACCGATGCTGATGTTGGCGTGGGATTTGGAAACGGGTGAGCACTTACCTTTATCATAATCTCTCATTGTAATCCATTAATAAAAATGTAAGTGCATTCTCTTACAATATCCATGAAGCCTACCTGCTTGTATGGGTTTTAATTTTTGGTTGTATAGAGCTTACTGTACTATTATCATAAGGGTTGGCAGAGACAGTTGTTGTTAACCATAATTATTGTCGATTATCCTTAATTCCCCTTGTAGGCTATTAAAATATTTACAACCTTTGATCCCTTTATTATTTAATAAATGTAAGCTGTTTATGAATCCTGAGTAATGTTTCTAAAATACTACTTTAGTAGTTTTTTACGTTATTAGATCATCATCGATCCTTGTATGTTTCCACTGTAGGCCAAAGGTCTCCTCTCAGATTGACAAGGATTAGGCCATAGTCTACCACGTAGGCCCAGTGCGTGTCGGCCGTCAATAGATACATGACTGATATTTCAAATATATGTCTTAAATGATATGCCATACTTTTGAAGTACCAAATTTTTTTCTATATTTTGTGTAGTTTTTCAATAATTTTTATATACATATATATTAAGATCAGTTTAATTAAGTCACTCCCAATTATTCTAGACAAGGTAATGTTTACAAAGTGTCGAACACATTCGTTATTAATCAGTTGAACATCAATATAACTGTTGTCATAACCGCTTTAACGTTTTGTAGGGTTAGACAGGGAATGTACATATCTTCCTAGCACATATGCACATAAATTCTATTATCGAATCAACAGTATACTGAAGTAGCAAGGTAGAGTTGTAGGAAGTCTCCCGAAGATGTTAGGTAGATCCGTGGGAAACAATTAGGTTTACAGCCAAGACAAAGCAGTGTTAAATTGAGCAAGTTGGATAGACGTCGAAAAAAATTATCTCTGGTACTAGTGAATAAATGAGATGATAAACTACTAGCCAGTATATATGTCTTTTATATTTATAAAACAAAAAAAAAAACACACAGACACACACAGTGCCAAAAATTTAAACGATCATAAATTTGACTAACGATTCGAAACCGAATCAAAATTCATCTCGTCGTTCAATATATGCTGATCGCGTATAATATTTCATACAGCCAAACCGCAGTAGATACTCTCGGTATTAGTGTATTAGGCAACGGCCGTGACTTTCATTCGGACAAAAACTAGTTCGTGTGGCTGTGTGCACCTATCAAGTGGAGTGACTCGGTCCCGACGGAGTGAACTCACAAATACACTCATAATATTCTAAAAGAATTTTATATACATTCAATAAATAGTGAAATTTTATAAATATACCACAGTACAATTTAACAGGAATACAACTTAAAGAAGCGAACTCTGCGACTGTTTTAGGGCCGAAGAAGAATGATTTTGCAGAAAGCGACCGCTGGTTTATAACTACTTGCTGCGCAGTTCCACGTTGAGGTTGCTTTGCAGCGCAAGACCAAGATTTCCAAATAAAAGTGCTACGTTTTTTTATTGACGATAACTTCTGCGTGAGCGGTCCAAAGCATTAGATCAATGATACCAATATTGCGTCCAATATTAATCATAATAAGCCATCTCCTGAAGAAATACAGGGCTTAACAAAGTCACATGCATTCTGTAGCGGAAAGCTAACAATACTAACCGTAAGGAATCTCTGAGACACAACATTTAAAATAGTGTAACGTTTTTCTATCGCTATAAATTTAAACAATTATATTAATAATTACAAAGATTTATATAAAACTGTCCCGTGTTAACAAATGATTATTTGCTTTTGTTCGCTTGAATCTTGATATGTCAAGTTCTAGAACAATTTTAAACTACCAGAAACCATTTCGTGTTACTACAGCCTAGTATATGGTGTAACTTATTTATGTTGTTTTTTTCAATAAACTACCAGGCTCAATAAATAATATTGCTAGTATATAAAATATTAAAATCGCAGCAGAGTTACGCAGAAGGCAAAAGGGATTATTTTGTTGATAAAATAATGCGATGCATCTGACACTCAATACGTTGATAATACATCGACTAACTTCCTGTACTTAATATGCTGACAGTGCAGCAGTATATTATCGTACCGCGCAGCACCAGTTCGTGTAAGCTCGAGTACCAACTTGACACTGAAATTGAGTGCTGTACGACCTAACAACTTGTAGACTCTCCTCGACTATTATGGCCGCTGATTATCCATCTTGTTGCAACACTAGTTCGGCCGTCCGGCAGCGCTCGTCAAACGTCTCGTACCAATAATCGGGAGTTACGTTCTACACTCTGTAAATGCCAACCGAAGCTATCGATGGAACGCTCTAATAACTGTAGATGCTGCCATGACCACTGCTTGTAGAAGCATTTGTGGGTTGCGTTCATATGTACTTATTATTGTGAATAAATTGTTCTTTCTTTCGAATAATTGTCAACTCAATTCGCGAAAGAATTAAACGAGGAATATAAATTTCGTCTTTTGTTTGTTGACTTTGTATGGGTGTGTGGTACGAATAAAAGGAATTTAATGTAAAGCTAAAATATGTGGAAGAGTCGGTCTGACTTCTGCCACTCGCCAGCGCTGCTTGGGTTGTCTGTTCCGGTTGGAGGCATGTTGCTGGCGGCACAGCGACATCTGTGAGTCACGGCAAACACAACTCATATTTGATGCACTTACGTTTGGAGTTGAATATCTAACATAAAGAGGGATACATTTGCGGGCATTTATTGACCAGAAATACACCCACTTTGAGGGTATATTTTGAAAATGATGCTACTGGGTTTTTAAAGAAAATAGGTGTTTTGTAATTCGTACTAATGTTACAAATATATTCTTGTTTGTTTGTTACGTTTTCAAAAAGCTGAGCCGAATTCGATTGAATTTTGTATTAAGATAACTCGAATACTGATAAAGGACTGAGTGGAAAGTTGAATGCTTACAATTCTATGAACCTATTCAATTCTAAAACAACCCTTAACATAATGAAGTAAGGGATGAAATATTGAATGAACGTTTCCAACCGAACTAAATTGCGTATTATAACGTTTTTTATTCCAAAAATATTCTAATTAACTTCCAAGTGTGAAGGGAAGGCATACGGAGCTCTTTAAGACCATTTCCAAACACCATATGTTGTAAATGAGTGTATCCGGCCGACTACGAAGCAAACACTCAAAAGGCTCCAGGGAAGGCAGATATCAGTGATATTTTAGAGAGCCAACTTAAATATATGTTTCAGAGAGGTTCATGAGATGGGACGATTTTTGCACGACCAAAAACTTCCTTGGCTACAACACGTTTTATATACTTCATTGTGTCAGTCACTTTGCGGAAATATATGAATTTAAATAATTCGCAATAATCCGCGGATGAAATAAATGTAATGTGTAGAAGTAAAATATCCCATGAAACTTAAACAGTATTTACAATCTTAGAATAATGTGAAGCTGATATATTTCCCATTATAAGTAACTAAGACTAAGGATTTAATCGATTATCTCGCTACCACCTATGTGCGTGTTACCCCAAGGGTTAAACCACCCTTTGACGAGTCAACTAGTGAAGTAACAGTAAACCCAGCAAAAACTAGCACCTTACAGTTATAGCAAGTGGAGTTCCTGTAAAAAATCTAGCAAAAAGATCCCTCACAATACTAGTTCGTGGTGACGCGTATTTTTTCTCGAAAACTCAAAAATTGTCGAATCTGCGCGAGCGGCGCGTCAGGTAGGAATGTTGGGTTCGCAGGTAGAAAAAATGCTTTGGTGGATAATAATATATTTTGAAAAAAAAAAGGTTCTTTCAATGCGACCCACCCTTAGCACGCCTACGATTTCTTAGCTTTATACCGCGGTCCAGTGTATTCGATACTTGAACGGGATGTGATCATATATTTCTAAAATTGTGTTTCACGTGCTTCATAATTATGGATATTACTTGAATTATTTCAAGCTTAACATTTTGGATTATTTGTTTGTAACATGATTTAATAGTTTCCCAAATTGAATGTATGTCTGTATTTATTAACAATTAAAACTATTACTAATCGGCGCATTATGCTCTTATTACTCGTACTTAATACTTTTAGTTAATAAGTAATAATAATATAAAAATGGTGATAATTATGGCGATATATTATTAATGTACTATAAATACAGCTACATTTATCATTTAAAACGCATCTTTCTAGCAATTCAGTGAATACAAATAAAATAAAATTAGTAGTTAATATCAATAGCTTTCTTTAGAAAAATGGCATATAAATGTCATTTAGGGACGTTTCGTAAATACTAAAGTAAGTAAGTTTAAAAACATAGAAACTTGTGGAATATGTACAGTATTTGTATAATTTTTGGACCACCAGTCTGTTCTCATAATAAGTAAGGTTCTCATCTAAAAATTTCAAATGAAATGCGATAAAATCGAAAAATTGTAAATATAAGATACAAGTATCGAGACGAACAACTCCGCTCACTATAGGGGGTGAGAGCGAATGCAACATTGAAACTGTGCATATGCGCGGGCGCATTAGCCACTCACGCACACAGACACACTCAGGCCGTGTACACACACAGAACCTTTGCACACAGCCGAATGAGATTTATAGCTCCGGGCCACAAGTTGCAAGATTTGGGAATCGGGAATCGCAGCGCAGTGTTACTTGTGTAAAATAACAATGTTATGTTATAGAATTCTATTAGAGAGAGACATACAGAGAAGAGCAGAAAGAGAGAGATAGAATTGTAATTCATTTGTGTATTAATTTATTTAATATTTTATGCACACTTACATTAAAATTCGGGACGTGAAAGATACATTGCAAAGGAAATATATAGCTGAATGATGGAAGATACAACGTGTACATAAAAGCAAATAGAAGAATAAATTAATAAAAACAATTCTGTACATGTCTTTGCGTTCGGTTGTTAGTGAAATGCTAATATTTGTGCTGGAATGTATGGATGAAATTGAAGGATGCCGATTGGAGATGAGCAATCCTTTATTATTATTAGGGAAAATCAATGCATGACTGTAAATGGCTACTGAATAAGTAATATGTCAGTAGATGATGACAATTGGTGAGTTTCGATGACCTGACATTATCATCTGAACATTTGGCAGCGCTTCGTGACGACTAGTGGCCTCGAAGACTTATTATCTAGCCAAGTAGAATTGAGGGAACTACTGCCCTTGGCAACGAAGATCTCGTCAAAGGTCGTGATGGGTTGGCGGTGGTCTAACAACGCAATAAATGTATTCAGTTTCGTTTATTTACGTTTGAGTTACAGTTTTAGTTGGTTCAAAATTAGTTCATGTATCATCTGATCTAGAAACCACTTGTTGAGGTGATATAGTAAGTAACCATTAGACATGAGGATATGGCGTTGCGATGTACAGTGATGAAGTTAAATTAAAATGGGACGTATTTTAAAGATATTTTATAGACTTTGACACACGTATTGGTGATTCTATGACGCTATAAGTTGTGGTTCGACTCCCAGTGAGGAAATTTTTGTTTGATGATTGCCAGTGTTATTAATGAGGGTATAGATGTATATGGATACATTTCGTAATTGTCATATTACCACAGTATAAGCGATCTAGTTTTGGATCTATTTATGTGGATGTATGCAAAGGAAATTCTGGTTTCTGTCAGATCCGTTGTTAGCATCTGAATTGGAATTATTCTTGTCGTTCTATCTGTATAAATATTAACCCAGAATATTAGCAGAGAACATGGAAGGAATTCCAATTTAATCCTGCTAAAAATAATTAAGGCTATTAACAGCGACTCCGTAAACAGAAGACTATAATACATTGGAAACAAAGAATGTGTAATATAAGAAAAAAATATGAATATGTATAAATTTGATTATTTTTTGTTTCGTTACAAAAAAGTTAGAATTGTACACTTCACGGCCACAATACATACAATTTGCAGTAAGCGATAACGAGAAGCGGCAGAGTGAGGTGATCGACCGTGAGAACAGGCGGGAGATAGGTGAAAATGGGCAGAAGATGCAAATCCGGCGCCGACCTGCCCTAACAGCACAGCGATGTCACAAAAAGCCGCGGACGAACGCGCGCGCACACACAAAAACACAGTTTAAAATTCAAACGCGTGCCGAGAAAAAGTCCGATACTACTGACATTTGCAAAAACACTCATTGTGGACTTTTTGTGCGGGGCACCTCTTTTTGCTCCCGTTCGGAAAAGAAAAAAGGCGTAAATTTTTTGGATGCGACCGCCGCTCTTACGACTGAACCCGTTATGACTTTTTGGCCTTCAGGAATGTGGAATTGTTCTCTTTTTTGCTCTCTCTCTTGGATTCGTTTCGTCTGTTATATTGTTGCATAACCCCAGCGCGAGTTGCCTTGTTTTTGTTACGTTCGTTTTCTTACACGAGGTCAGTTAGGGTGTTCAGTTCTGTTTATTGTTTTAATCCTATAGGGTTTTTATTTGTGCTCTTCAGTTGCTCATGTTGAATTATTTTAACAGTGGCAAGGTCCCTGATCCTAAATAAAAGTGGTGCCATACCATTAAACCATTCTGCAACTAAGCAGCAATCTATGTTCTAGTTTAAACTTTGTTGTAAAGAGACATATTAAGAGTTCGCAGGTTATAAAAACCTCGATGCTCAGAACAACTGATCTAAGATTGATATAAGAGAGGAATTCTGGAATATTTTAACTTTAATATAGTAACAGTAATAATAACATACTGGTATATTGCACACATAGCCATTTCATCTAGAACTAAATAGAATTATATCATATTATTAGTTACATTCTGTTATAGTAATTAGACGGCCGATAAACTACAGATATACAAAAATAAAAATAAATAAATAAATAACCGTCACGCCAGGTCCCTAGCGGGGTAGGCAGAGAACACGCAGCATCAAACATACTTATATACATATTTCTATAAACGTATATTATGTAAATATTCTACATTTAGACACAGAAAAAATAGATCTTTCATTCAAGTCGTAGTCGTGAGTGGAAATCTAACACTTTGATTATCTAAAGTCAGTATCCGCAACTATTGCGCATACAGCCTAACCCATTTCCCGCTTATGCCTACCGCAATGCCGTCCCCCCACATCAGATGGAGTGGACATCCTTTCGCTAATTATGTATTATCACTATTAACACCCGAACCGGTTTAATCCAGTTAAACAGGTCACAATGGATAAGACATGTATATATGCGAAGCTCTTTATTTAACATAGTCGATATGCGTCAGTGTTCTTTTAATTATCATTAACTCTTTCAATGAGTATAAGCAGTAGTCTTGGCCACGATGACCAAAGTGTATTTATTGGAGGAATCGACACTCCTTAGAAAACATTAGACAAATAAAAATCTCAATTCCCCGTTACAGTTATTGATATGTAATCTTTTTAATATGCTAATAATGGTTTTGAAAGGAAAGCGACACGCGCCAGGATTTGAACTCGGGTATAATTTAAAAACTCCAACCAAATAACTAAAAATCCCGCACAGCCTATCATTCCTTTTTGTTATTTGTAATATTATTATGATACAAGTAAAATTTTGGATAACGTTGAATAGGAAACAAAATATTGATATTAATACGCCCTATGCAATAAGAGTTTTATCATGTTTATTAGCCTGACCACTGCTGGAGATAGATGACTCCTATTGAGGTCCATCATACCATGGCTACGGCATTCGTAGATCCTCTCCCGTATTGCTGAAGGTCGTCTAAATTACAGCAACCGTTGACCAATGCTGATGTTAGAATCCTTAATTAATTTTATTTTATACAGAATTTCAAATTCGTAATAAAAAACTGTTAATAGGATTAATTAATATTGTGTATGTATAATATGCATGTATAAAAATGTATAAGTTAATAAAAATGAGATAGACCTCATCTAAAATGTTTAGATAACAATTAATAGAACGGATAATGCAAATTTATTTTGGCATAATTTATAGGTATAAGTAGTCGTAAAATTTAATTCATACGCTTATATAGAGAAACAGTGAACAGTGTATGTAATGTATTTCAATATGGAGATAGCTTGAACCCTAAGAAGAAGAAATTAATTTTTGACATTGCTTAAAACAAACCCTTTGTAAATCACACAAAGGGTGAAAGCTTACATGTAAAAATTCATGGTAATTTCTTGGGTATCCTTGTGAATAAAATTAATAGATTCATATGAATTTGGTTAATTTTATTCTCTCCGAGAGATCTTTACGTGATCTACCCGCACCATATCATTATTAGAAAAATCACGTGATTAATATCTTTCAAATTGTATATGATTACCCGGAGACGTGAAGTTCAGAATGTTATTATAGCAAAAATAAAAGCGATTCCTTCCTAAAATACTTGAAAATACTTAAGCTTCATCACCTGGATCTATGAGGACGTGAATCAG
>DVPR01000127.1:0-17072 GCA_018239345.1 Oxynetra stangelandi
CGTTTTACTCGTTCAATTTCCTCTCACTATGTTCACATGGCATTTATTGTAACGATGAAAAAGGTTGAAAATCAATCATAAACACGAGGACAGTGCATCTGCTGGCCGCGAGTCGTGCATGATCGGGTTCGTTATAAGTGCGATAAGCGCGCAAGGTGTCGGCGGGGCCGGCTGGGGCGCATCGCGTCGCTCTAACGGCAGGCGTCCGTCGCTGCGTAGGTAGCAGTCGAGTCCCTCCGGTTCATCGCTACGTACGACACTCAAAGAATAAGTAGCACGATGCAATACAATCTTATGCAGTTCGTGTTAAAACCACACCGACGCAACCTTTGCTATGTACATTTTCATTCGCTTATCTTTTATTTCTATCTCCACACTGTTGCTATTGTTACTCATTCAGTATTATTTTATCAGATATTTATGATGTTTATTATTTTCTGATGAAGACACTTACTATTCGCTGTATTGACAGACACTATAATAATGAAACGCGCTTACTTTTTTTGGGTGCCCTACTGCATGTGGAGAGTTTGGGACTATATATGATTTTAAAAATTAAAATCAAACGTCTTTTACACATACTAAGTAATTTTCACAGAACTATTGCATTTGTAGAATAATTATACCAGTACATTCCCATTTTGTATACCTATCAAGTATATGTATACTATGAGACATGAACCAACATTGAGAGTGAGATACTTGCATGCACATCCATTGTATATTTCTCACCATCCAACATTTTTAGAAAACATAATCCATTACAAAGTTACATAATCCATTGAATTTAAGAAAACATAATCCATTACAAAGTTCTAATATTACGTATGAAACGAAAATTACAAAAAAATAAAAGATAATTACACCCTAGGCTTTCTTAAGAAATCTGTTAGGCTCATATTTAATTCTAGATAACAGATCTAACATATAATCTAAAGATTAAAGTTCTAGGTTTACTATCTACAATTGGATAGGTCAGTAATATCCGAAGTTCTATCACAAACATTAGTAACGACCCATGGAGTGTGGTCGTTTTGAAATTACTATCAATGCAAAACAATTAGTATCTCAGGATTTGATTCGTTTCAGTGAAATTAATAAATGTAAGTTGCGCTACTTTGTTAAAAACTGAAAAACTGGTAGGAGATATAATGTATCTCACTGTACTCATTATTTTATTGACTGATACACCAAGAAAAACAAAAATTCCAAGCAATTTACAAATGTACGAAAAGCGTTGAAAAACGTTAATATTATCATTAAAAAATGTCTCGTATTTCTATAAGCGGCGGTGATCCATTACAATGATTGTTTGTCTGCTGTTTGAAAGTTAAAAAATAGTATATGTACGCTATTTACAATGTACTGTAGCTTCTGTACGTAAGACTATTATTATTTTGTTCTGTGCTAACGGCTCGTCCTCGGCGCGTCGTGCTGCGCGCGCTGACGTCACCGCTCGATAATGGCCGCTGCCGCCCCGCCCCCCGCGACCACTTGCCGCGCACCGCGTTCAGTCTCTGCCCGACCCGCTAAGTAAGCGAGTGTCTCAAGCTTTTCTCGATCAGCGTCCGCGATTCGTGTGATACCAGTGCTCTGTATACCATGGTGAAGGTGTCTCTCTTTTTGAGTGACGTAAATTAGTGACAATTTATAAGAGGATAGAGGAGTGCCGAACTCTCGCGCACGGTTCAAACCCCGGCGGCGAGATGTCGGCGATGCAGAAGCGGCAGCACTGCTACTTGTGCGATCTGCCCCGCATGCCGTGGGCTATGTTGCATGAGTTTTCCGAGTCGGTATGCCGCGGATGCGTAAACTATGAAGGTGCCGATCGCATAGAGGTGGTTTTGGATACGGCCAGGCAATTAAAACGCGTGCACGGAGTTCATGATAGCCGCCATGGACACCTTAAAGCAGCTCACAGAACTCCAGTAGAGGCTCACCAAAATGGGGCCGAAGCGGCAGGACGAGGCCAGCCTGCACCACCGGCACACCATGCGCCGGCTACTGGATTTGCCTTACATCATACACGGCCTACGGCCGGAGCCGGCCTGCTGGCGGAATACACCAGCCGCCGCGAAGAACTTGATGGCAGAAGATTGGCTCACTTGCCACTAGCTCATTTACCAGCTCACGGTGGTGCTCGCTTGGCTCCCGGGCTTACACTGAAGAGGCCGTTAGATGAAGACGACCATCAGAATCATCACGAGCCCGGAAAACGGCTTCTTGAGGAACACCCACGGCCGCCCCTGACTCGCGGTGACTCTTTGCCCGCCGTGTCTCTGGCCGCGCCGTTCGCTCCCGACCGAGTTTTCAAACAAGAGAAACATCCCTTACGCACACCATCTTTTGATGCGACGTCTTTCAAATCCAATGGTGAGTACTCGGATTTTTTATTTGTTACCTTATTACATAGGAAGTCATCAAATTTAAATTTATATCCCCTGGAATATTTATTTCAGTGATCGGTCGTATTAAATGTAATAAAGCGGACTCTAAAGTATAATTAAATATTGGATCAAATTAACTTTTTCTTTGTAGTCTTTAAAGTAAAGATTTAATAAATCCACACGGCAGCAGTAATATGACAATGCATAATTCGATTAAATAAGTTCATTAATTTATCATTAATGAATGAAAACCAACATATTAAAGTGAACATACATAGAACATCCAAATTTAATGATCATCAAAAATGCCATGCCGATGATGGCGATTACAAATGCATTTTAAATGGTTTAAACAAATAATAAGTTATAAAAAATAAGTAAACCCAAACTATAAGCTTAAATATTCTCATACATTGTTTCAATATATAAATTATTTAAATATATAAATTATTTAATTTTTATTGCTTAAACAATTTAAACCAACCAAACAATATTATACAGCACACGACAATTGTATATAAATTTAATATTATACGGGTACATGTTTTTCAAACCTATATTTTTTCAAAAAGATCTGACCTAAACAGTGTCATTACTGGAATTATAGACAGAAAGCGAAAAAATGTATGGTATGAACTAAACCTGAATAATAAGCTTTGTAGCTTTTGTCGTAATCAAACCGTTTTAAAAATAAAGAAATAATTATTCATCCTAACATAGTGGACGTTGCAATAAAAAGTTATTTATACTTTCACTTTCATGTTACTAGATAATGTAAATGATGGCATGATGTAAATCCTTATAAAGAGCCTAAGGTCAGACAATAAATACATACTTTATTAAACCTTATAAAACAACTGTCTAAAACTGTTAAAAGAAACAGATACCAATATTATTTTGAATGAAATTGTATAAAGCCCTTATAATAACTATATATAATAAATAAAGTACTTAAGTACTTAAAGGTGAAATTAAGAATTAAAACTTTATATTATTCAAGTACACTATTGAATTGGGCATATGCTTGGTTATTTATTGGTTCTAATTGTTTATAATGTCTATAAGATATTTATACTAACGCTTAATCTATTTAAATATTAAGCTAATCAGATAGATTGTAACTTAAATATTGTTTTTTTACTTAAATTTGAACCAATTAAGATGGAAAATCTCGAATTTACGGGTACCCTTAATCATGGACAGAGTTTCTCCATTGAAAGATTCGATGTGAACATCAACAAAGAAACCGATACTATTACGTAATTGTAAACAAGAGGATAAAGTAACCCCTTTAGAGGTTTTTATGGTTTTGAAACATGAAAGCATTTATGAAACAACTATAGTACGATGACTATAATAATAATGATATATTAACTAATTCCCGTGATACACTGTCTTTCACTGCTGTGAGAATTCTGTTTCAAATTAAACGTAGAAAAAAAACACGATAGGTTGTTATATCGTAGCCATACCTACTAAATATATGGCTTATCTTGTCCTTGGCTTGTGCCACATTCATCGTACTTTATAAATGAAACAATATAAAATTAGAATTTCTATGAACATTAGCCACAATTTATGGTTATCAGTGGTTTCAATGAACCAAGTATACATATAATACTTTGATATATTTGCTAGACGTAAAAATATCGAGTTTTCTTTTATTTATTCGACTATATAAGTTGACTTAATGTTATAAATTTGGTCATTATTAGGTATACCTTACTTCGTAATTTAAAACGTTAGTAATTTTGAAGTATAGTAGAAATGTGTAAACATCTCTTAGATATATTATTTGTCTTTGGTTTATGTTCGGTCTTCACTATAAATGTCATTATTCACTATGAATGTCACTTTTGTACCGTTTATAAGAACGTGTGTGGGTGATGTAATTGAACAGAAATGTCGTTGTTTACTAATAACAATGTAGGTTAACATTATAAAAATAGTAATAAGCGAGAAGTCACGAGTGGCGCGATAACAGGAGTGATAGTCGAGCGCGTACGTGTTCGGAGCGCTGTCGGCGTTTTGCGCAAGCGTCCGCCAAGGGATTCATATCTAGGTAGGTGCATTAACTCGCTCCATAAATACGAAACCGGTCCGACCGGTTGAGCGTTCTCGAAAGCGAGCCCGCGCTCGCGGCCTCTCGCACACCGCCGCGCTACGTCCCGACACCCACGTAATGTAGCCGTGCCGTGAATGCATGTACGACGCCGCTCGGCGCGGCAACGTCGCGTGACGACATTTTCGCTCGCGTACGTATGTAGGTAGGCCGCCGAGCGAAAAAATATAGCGCCTGCCTACGCTTGGCAGAGTCGCTCGACCACATTCCGTTGGCGTATGTGTAGGGAGCGCGGGCCGCCACGAGTCGCCGGCCAAAAAGGTCACCGCGTGTGACGTCACCGTCGCCATATGGGCCGTGCCTCGCACTAGCCGCCGACACTCGCGCCCTTTCGCACGTTACTCTAATAAATCTGTTTATGTTCCATTCCGTCGATCGTGACATTTCATGCGCTCTACGCACTTTTTGAGAACCATTATGCAGTTATTACCTTATCATTTGTTCTTGCACTTTGTACTGAGCTATTGTAAGGATAAACAATTCACATATACTGCGCTCTGTCCCTACATAGTGTATTGCTTTAATTAATTATTCGGCGTATCTGTATATTTTAAGTTCCGATGTAGTTGATAATAATAATAAACTACATAATTTAATAACGTTATGTGTGATTCGAACCGTGAGCGGTTCCCAGCGCGGTTGAGCGAAATGTCACAACAAGAGTCGTACGAGTGGGCAACTGTCGAACGACCGCGCACACACGGGACCCGCATCGGGGTCGACATGTTTGGCAACGTCGCGTTCGTGAGTGGACCGACTGCACGCTCGGAGTGCGGCACTGGCGCTGCTCGACCGCCGTACGATCATACTTACCTACCCGTCTGCTGCCGCAGTTGGGCTAAGGCCGGCGACCACGTTGCCTACAAGCAATGACACATCGCGGGCTACGTAAGCGCGTGTTAAGACACCGCGCTATTTATAAGACGCGTTGAGCGTGTGTGAACGTGTGTTTACTATCCGCCGGTCCACTGCAAACGATGTGTCATCCAACATTGAATGTGAGGTTATTCGGAAAAATTGAAACGATGTCGTCGAGCGCGGCGATGAAAGCAGGGGCGTCGTCGCGTAGTGCCGCTTGTCCCGTGCCAGAAACTATTCTCAACGTTGCCCTATTAAACTCATTGAATGACGCTTTAATGTAATGCTGTTACAAAACGAAAAATTCCTTCGTACAAAACGACACCTTTGAACAAACACAAATATTTTCAATTATCGCATCGAGTAAACCGATAAAGCAATAACTCACAACCGATATAAATAATAAAACAGTAATAATTTAATGAACACCGTTAGTTTTTTTTTGTTTTGTAAATTACTGTAGTTTGCGGATAACATAATTTATCAAACCTTTAACTATGCTGAATCTCCTAGGTTGCGATACGTCCGACCTTTTGTAAAGTAGGTTAATTTCAATATCAGCAAATGGATAAGCGAAAGGAGAAGAAAGAAAATATAGTAAAACAAATTACAGCGAAAGTTTACTGGTACACGTGGCAAAGAACTTTTTGTAAAATTCAAGCCGTTGCGCAAAGGAAAAATTTGACATGAACAACAAATCGATAAACCGCAAATGCTTCACCATAATATCTAATAGCAATGTTAGAAAAGAATGAATATTTAGAACTGTGACACAAAATCTTTCAGGATACGGTAACAGTGCTCCGCTGACGAACGGCTCGGCCGGTTCGCCGCTGGGCCGCGCGGCCGGCTCACCGCCCGTGTCGGGCGCGGGCGCCGGGCCCTCGCCCATGGCGGCGCTCATGTCGGTCGCCGACACGCTGCCTCCGGGCTCTCCGCGCTCCGCCGGAGGCTCACCGCCCCAACCGCCCCCGCAGCGCTCCGCTAGCCGCTCCAGCCAACATTCACCCAACTCCTCGGGTAAGGAAGCGTCGTGAAACCACCGCGAAGAGAGCAGCTTTCGATCGTTGACAGTTTTCAATACACAAATTAATTTGAAAATGAGAAACAATATTGCTTATTTTGTTCGTTTCGGCAATTTTTATAAGCACACGAATTCGAGTAAAATAAAGTGCTACAATGTGGTTCAGATAAATGCAAAGTGCATTTGTTAACGTCGGCCGCCGTAGCCCCCGAGGGTGGGGCTCGGGACGCGTCCAACCGCCGCTCCGGCGCTTTAGGCGAGGCGCCCGACGACCGCCAGCGCCCGTCTTGTCCCACTACAGTCTGCTGACAATAAATACCCTTTCTTTTCTTTTGATATTCGATTAAAAATACGAAAGTAGCAGACGGTAGTAAACATTGTCCTCCCGTCCGGCAGGGTCGAACGGCGGACGGCGGTCGTCGGGCTCGCGGCACGTGTCGTCCACCACGTCCGTATCGTCCACGGAGACCGGGGAGGGCACCGAGGCGGCGGCCCCCGCGCCCGCGCCGCTGCTCAAATGCACGCTCTGTCAGGAGCGCCTCGAGGACACGCACTTCGTGCAGTGCCCGAGCCAACAACACCACAAGTTCTGCTTCCCCTGCTCCAGGGATTCTATCAAGAGGCAGCAAGGATCTGAAGTGAGTTCAATATTATATTATTTCCAATGTTGTCTATTTTATACATAGAAGACGAATCGATCGCAAAATGGTATTCATATTTCACAGTATTACCTATGGAGCTCTAATGAAGTCGTTAATTTTAGGTATACTGCCCGAGCGGCGAGAAGTGCCCGCTGGCTAACTCGGCGGTGCCGTGGGCGTTCATGCAGGGCGAGATCGCCACCATTCTGGGCGAGGAGTACAAACCGAAGAAGGAGCGGGAGACCTAGGGCGCCAGAGCGGCGTGTCGATTGTATCTCTTGTCCCTCTCGTCGGCGATATGACGGGAGGCGGGGCGACCGCCGGCGCGAGGCCGCCGAGCCGCCGGGGCGCGGCCGGGCCGCAGCCGTTCGGTCGATCACTTGTACATAACTCTGTAAATAAATATATTAAGTTCGCTAACCGAAGTGTACTATTCGGATTTGGCTGTCCGTCGGTGACGGTCGTAGGGATATGGACGGTGTTCAGCGTAATGGATTTCTGGTTTGCCGCCACCGAACGGTGAATCGGTAGCGTTCTTAATGTTTTACTCGAACGCAAGCATTGCAGTATTCTGAATGTAGTACATATCCATTTTCGAAGATTTTACGATTACTCCTTATACGTCGGAGGACGCCTCTTTCGTCCGCGGCGCCGCGAGGGTGCGCTTGCGAGCAGGATTTCTTCGGATGCCATTTTCTTAGTTACCTTTAGGTCCCGACCATAGTGAACTTGGCATTTATTTATGTGATTCTTATACAATATAATACGAGTATTATGCGATATATGATCATGACATATTTTATGTAGTCGATTACCGACTAAAACGTAGTTGTGGATTTCGGAGGTGTCGTTCTCCCTGTACAGACCTTAGCTCGGTGTATGTCCGTATTCATTACATACGCCGAATTCGTAATAGTGTTGTTTTTATGCTGCGAAGCGATCTATTGAGAGTGTCTCGAGTTCCGTTCCCGTATCTCATTGGATGACTAAATTCGGCTCGACTTTTTCGTTTCCGTGTCTTTGGTTCGGATCGATCTTTTTCCAATGGAGGCGATTCGAAATCGTAGTGTTCGTAGCTCCGGCGAGCCGAAGACGTCGTCCGATTACTCTGTAAGGATAAGTCGGCGGCGGGCGCCGCTAGTCATTGTGCGAATCGCTAATCGTCAGATCCGCGAGCGCGCGGCCTCATAGGAACTCTTAAAACTCGCTGCTATATTTGTATAAAACGAAGTAATTATCATTATATTATTGTCATTATGTATATTTGATAATGATAAAACGGTTCGTAGCGTGTCAATGTCGAAGGCTATCGGACGATCGCCGGCCGGACTGTCGGGCTTCGTCTTTCGCATAGCGGCCCCGTCGGCGGGTCGTTCCCGGGTGGCGTCGGGCGGGCCGCAGCCGCCGCGCGGCGCTCGACGGCTCTTCGAACGGCCGCATCGAATAGAACATTCAATTAAATTGACATGTACATTATTTATTTTCGATTTTTGTGTACATATACGTATGTTGTATATATATTTGTGTAATTGTACATAGTATATTTTAGATTACTCGGAGTAGCCATTGAAATGTCGCGGGGAGCTCCCGTCAGTATTATTCGCTACCGTGAGCCTTGTAGCTATTTATACCGTTCTTGTTATGTTCCGGTGGTAATCGATAACGTTTTTATATGCGTCTCGCCGACTATGGAATATTATTTGGTGAACGTTAATACTTAGGATTTTATTCGCCGTATTCTTTACGAGCTTGGATCGCATGCATTTTACATTTGTAGGGTGCTATCTGCCCGTTTGATCCGTAGGTGGTATATAGATATTTATTGTTTCCCCGAGCCGTGTGGCAGCGGCGGGGTGTCCGCGGGGTTCCCGCTACATCAGCATTGCGATGCGGTTATGTTCACGTGAGAACTTGTCAATTTATGAAGCTACCTAAATGTTTCTCTGATAGATTCGAAATTGATAAATTAGTATTATCAATGGAAGCGTGAGCGGGTCGCGACTGGGCTCGGTCTGCCGTCGACGCCACTGTCGCCGCAGTATGGCGTTCATATAAGTTATAATAAACGCAAAAAGTGCGTCTTACTTTTCTGCGTTGATGTATTGAATGTTCGCGTGAATGTTTACACGAATAGGCCTCCGTCGACCACTCGCCGCTGCGTCTAAATATAATCTACTTGTTTATCGACTCGAAGGAATTGTAAGGAATTAAATCATTTGTTTATGCACGTTTATATAGAGGTTCTCATTATATTACTCTGTACTATAGTTTAATACTAATATTTAAATGCAGCTCGAGATGTAACAAAAGATTTACAAATCTCGTTTTGTTGATGCTAGCCTCATAATTGGTTCCGTTTTCATAGGCTAGTCTAGAAATATATGCTAGAGGTCCCCCAATGCGAACATTCAATATCACGACTACAAATGTTATAGTCCGCCTGTACGTACGTGTAGGCTTGTTTGTAGATGTCGACAGGGCATCGACACGAAAATAATTTTGAGACTTGTATCTTTCTTACTGTAAGCAGCAAGTGAAATGCTTCGATTAAGACGCTAATGTAAATGTTGGTGAAATACAATTGATGTGATTTTATATATATCGTCCTTTTATTTCCCCATTTTACCCTGACCACGTCGGCCACGTGTAGTCCACGTAAACATGTTCCCACGTGGACCGAATTACTGTATAGTATTGTTTACTTCAGATCGTTGGGAAGTGATTTAATCGTCCCTATATCAAGAAAACAGTGTATAATCATTTTTATTGTTTGTTTATAAATTAATAAAACATTGTTTAATCATTTTGTAGTATTTGTTAAAAGGGTTTTGTGCAAACAGACCACAACAATATTCATGTAAAATATATCCTCATGCAGGCTGGTCTGCAATGTATGGGCATAATATGGATGAAGTTATATGATTGGAACAATTATCAATTGGTAATATATTAATTCGCATTAGTTAAGAAAATTTTAATATCTTCCTTCTAATATACGACACATGCCAATTATTGTAATGCATTTAATGGGTCTCAATAGCGCAAAATGCCAACCATCTGGAACTGCAAAAAATTTACAAAAACAAAATACAAGGTTGCTTAAAAAAGTAAAAAAAAATATAATTTTATGATTTGGGAAAGTATTAGGATTTTATTGTAAAAGGAATTATATCATATACAAAACTAGTTTATTGTTTGATCTGAATCATTCACTGGATTCCTTTGATTAACAATGTGATTTGTTTTGTCAACAGAACGGAGCGGTGCGGGCTCGGAGAGAATGCCGGAACCTCTGTGTCTCACCAACAGATGAACCCCGGAACTTCTCGTTATCCAGTCGATCGCTATTTGGTAGGTCGTGCGTGTTATGCCTAAATTAGTATTAATGCATATTGGAGACTTTCCCGCCTATATTTGAAAATGTATATTTTTTAATCATTGATCGTCAACCGTTTCTATTAACAGGTTGAGCGCAGCAATAAATTTGAAATGGTTAACATCATGGGTGACGATATATGGAATGCAGAGCTAACACTGGGACCCGAAGAGGAAATTATACTTAGAAAGTTGCATGACATGCTGCAATCGACTGCAGACGACCTGAAGATGCTTTCTGGGGAACTGTCAAAATACCACGAGCCGGGGGTACAAGTCAAATCGTTGCCAACACCATTGGATGAGGATTTTAATGAAAAAGTTCATATTGAGGAGATGGTGAATGCAAAATTTCATGGGTACCAAGTTGTTGACAAACCTTTACAACCTACACCAACCGAAGCTCAAAAGAATGTGATTAAAGGTATAATGAGATCTACAACTGCTGATGTGGAGAAGCCTAAAAAAGTTGTTAGTACTGGTATCCAAGTGAACCAAATGCCCATTCAGAATAAAATACTTAAAAAAAGCAATTTGGCTATAACACAAACAAAAACCATTCAAATTAACGATAATATTACTAATACATCTTATGACAATAGGAGGAATAATGCAACACAAAGAGAAAAAGTACATAAACCAACTGTGGCATATAGTGAGTTTTCTTTTAAAAATGATGAACCGAACATTAAGGAATTACGTCACAAAAACTTACAAATACAGGCAATGCCAAGTATAAATATAAGAAGTGAATTAAAAGAACAAAAAGTATTAGATTTAAATATTGAACCTGAATTTATGGTTAATGGTGGAAATGTATCAAACAAAAGTAACATTGCAGTTATTTCAGCCCGACATGAACTAGATACTTTACAAAGACCTAAAAAAAATTCTTATCAAGTCCCTACCTCAGAGGTTCCTATAACAACTGGGGACAAAGAGATCACAAGAAAGTTTTTTAAAATATCTTCATGCGAAAGTAGTGAGCCAAGTTATAATTCTAAAAGAATTATATCTCATAAAGAAGCTATTACAATCGAAAGACTGCCCCCTAAACAATGTCCGGAAACTATAAAACCCAAAAGGACTATGGCTAGCAATAAAGTGCATTCTCATTCAAGTTTAATCGAATGGAGGAAAAAATTAAATTCTGTATATGGTAATCCTACAAGTTCTAGACAGGTTAGATTAGTCAGACCTGAAAAAAAAAATAGATCGGTTAAACCAAAGCCTGCTACTGTTACTTCCATTCAACAAAAAAATGACAACCATACACTAAACAATATTGAATATATTCCATATTCAAAATTAACTTTAGGTGGTGTTAGCGTAAGTGACATTGAAAAGCAAATATCAGACATACCTAACAGAAATAACATCGCTCTCAGTCCTATCTTAGATAAAATCTTAAGTAGAGAAAATTCATTTAAAAAAGAATCTCCAACAGATACCCCTGAAGAGAGCCCTAAAATTCTAGCAACATCAGATGAAAATTTACTGCAAGAAATATTAGATATTGAGAAGAAAGTAAAGAAAACCTTACCAAAAAATGAAATTAACAAAATACAAGCTCATAAAGATGCTGATGATCAAGATAGTTATATTGATGACTTTGAAGATGAAAAATCAGATTACTCCCATTGTAATGAAGAACAAAACCAAAGCAGTGATGCACTCTCTGAAGAAATCCAGTCAGGCCACTCAAGCAACAATGGCAAGGAGTCTCTTAGAGGAATGAAGGAAAATACTCAAAATAAGACATTTATAAAAACATTAAATTTATCATTTAAAAATAAAGTAGACACATTTGAATTCCTCCATTCGGTAGATACACAAGAAATTGGTACACAAAGCAACACTATTCAAAAGATATCTTTAAAAGAAACTCAAACCTCACCTAGAAACGACAGGTGCGATGTGCAGCCCATTCATAACGATCTGTGGCCTTCTATGGATCCAAAGAAAGAAGTGGAAAAAATATTTCAGTTAGAGAGAGACTTTATTAAAAAATTGATCGTTGATGAATATGGACATTTACTAGAAGAAGATTTAAATAAAACTTCCACATCAAAGAACAATGAAATCAACATACAAAATAATGTTGTGTCGTCTCAAAAGAATACCCAGACATCACCAGCACATGTCAGAAGTATTATGACCTCGCCTACTAGAACTAAAACGAGAACAACATCTCCATTTGTATCCATAATGGTTGATCACCAAACAAGTCCGTTGATGGTTGAAGAAGTAAAGATGAATATTGATGATGGTAATGATTTAGCCATATCTATAAACTTGTCATCTCCACGTTTCAGTTTGAGACTTCCTCAAACATCAAGGGAAGTAATATCTAATATTGAATCTCAGGTTCAATCAAGGAATGATAAAATTTTAAATACTAATAGAGATCCATTAACATTCAGGAAGAGTCCAATGAGTAGTTCCACTTCTGTAGATGGCGATTATTCTTCTTCAGATATCAGTAGTTTAGGAGAGGTTAGATTTAAACTGAAAAAGAGGCTACGAAAATTGCAAGTGCCATTCATATCACAGTTGAGCTCCTCCACATCACTCTCAAATGGTACTTCGGATATTTCTGATGTCATTATTCCTTTGCGTAGTGAGGGTGAAGTGAGCGTGGGCCAGATAAACAAAAAGAGAAGCAAAAAGCAGAATATAAGTGAAGGTGAAATGAGTTTGGGACGGTTGTAGTGATGACTATTTATAAGTGTTTAGTATCTTTAATTTTCTGGCGATTTAGTTGTAAGAGAAGAACCAGTGAGTCGTTCTCCTTGAGACTTAATTTTAATCACCCATAAAAGACACAATAGTAAAAATCAAATATTGCTGTGTTAGTTATTTTACTCACCTTTAAGTACAAATTGGTGATCACAATTTTGTTTGTGATATTTTGTTATAAATAATTGAAATAATGCTTAAATGTATATACTACTATACTATGCCATTTAATTAGGTATTTCGTTAGTGATAAGTAAATATTTTTGCATTGTGACTGAATAAAACAGTTCTTAAAATGGTTTATTTTATTTTCTTGAACTAAACAGACAAAGGAAACAAATAGAAACAGCAATAAGTATAAACGTAAAGTACTGTAAAATAACCAGGATAACATTAATTTACTCACTTAGACAATGTTGCCAAGTTTTTAAATTCATACACAACAGCATATTCAGTTTCAGTGCGACAGTTTATTTCGTGCATGATAACGTGGGAGTTAGTACATATTTGGTTGTTTTAAATTATCTTCTATTTTTCACCAGACAACGTTGTTTCAATTCCATACAGATCGTGATTTACCCAATGGCGGACTAATGTCGGAGGCCCGGGACTAGAAGCTGAATGAAGCCTTTAGTTTAAAAAGTTGATGTAATTTTTAAAGCTTTTTATTCAGTTAACATTTTTATGTTTATTTAGTTGAAATCTTGCAACGAAAGGGTTGGATGAGGAAAATAAAATACGCATCGATCGACAAAAAACCACGCTTTTATTATATTAGCTTGACCTATATACGAGTATATCTCGGTATGTATGCTATGTAACGGTCAGATTTATTCAGAATTTTGAACAATTATCAAGAACATAATTTACAGGATTTTAACCATTTTTTTTAGGATCATCAGGATTAACGATTTTTCCTCCAAAGTTGCGGCCTGGGAACCGTTATCTACTATTTCGAGAAGATGTCGTTAAATTAATAAAAACATTTATTCAATTCATAATTGAGTCCTAATTAATTATATTATAAAAATTAAAACCATGCTTATATAGTTAGCCAAACTAAAAAGTAAAAAATAAATTATAGTTTAAAAAACTAAAAATCACACTTTGTAGTTTAACTAAAAAGTAAACAATTATGGTTAATATATTATTCTTAATTATACTAAAATGACTAATGAGAGTTAATGCTACTGCCCTAAAATTGCGGTGCTTGATATCAATTATTACGATTTTTTACTCATTTTATATTATCCAATATGATAAGTAAGCGCGTACAAACCCACGTATAAACAAAAAATTTAACTATCAGTGTTTTGCGTTAAAAAAGGTTCTAATAATATATTTTCTAATAAAATATAATTATATAATCTATGCAGGTCGGTCATCAGTTACATTTTTATTATATTTGTAGATCATCGGTCTTATATGCATACACACACATTAATTCCAGGCATTGCATCAGGATTTTTTTCGTGACTTACGACTCTTTTGTATGTAGAGAGTAGCACATAGGCATGCATAAGTGTTGAGGCAGCCAATAGATACCTACGACCGACCTCGAAAAGGGCTATTTATCCTTGGCCGGTCACAGAAGTGTTGATACTCTTAAGGGCAGATGGTCGCCTCTAGTATATATTTGGAGTATTGGCTTGCTTCCTACTTACCTGGCAAATTATTCCAACACTAACGTAACTATCACAGACCAACATATCATTCCTACTATAGTTGTAATTTAAGAATTAATTTGCCAGTCGATTTTCTACTTATCATTAATGCGTTGACATTGTTTGTTTCCCAAGAATGAACCTCGGATATCATTGGACTGTAACGATAAATATAAGGTCGTTTACTACCATATTGTCTTTTAAACACATAGTAATTTTCGATAAAATAATTGCGTGGCTGCAATCCAGACAAATGATAATATAGCATTAAAAGATCTTATTAATCCATTTATTTTGCACAGTTTGAGCACTACTGGCAACACAACAACAAAAGTGACGTTTTTTCCGGTCATTGGTGCGATAATATGATTTTTGTAATTACATTGCAAATACGTTAATCACAGCATCATAATAACAAAGGAACTAAAGAATCGTATGATTTAATCATCAGCAGTTCTCTTATACTGGTTAGCCGTGGTGTGTGCTCAGCTGCGTTGTATTGTGATTTATTTAAAATTTGTGCTCTCTGATGAGAATGAAGGCGGTCAATATTTTGTTATTATTTGGGATGTGTTGCGGTAAATTTGTAAATGCAAAAGCGGGGCCAGGATATGACTGCGCTTATTGTCAGCCTGAACAAGTACACATCGCGTTTGGATGTAAGTAATTACCTGATTCGTTTTCTTAGAATTATTTTCAAATATTTTCTCGCAGTGTTAGCAACTTGTGAAGTTGAATATTGCAATGAAAATTTAGCTGCATATTAGATATGGTAATTTAATAGGATTTTGCGTATTGATTTACAGATTATCTGTAAAATTAGTTGGGCAAATCTGTGACATAAACATAAATTAAAAATATATTTTAAAACCATCATTACAAGGACCAGTGAAAAGCAAATGGTATTTGGGCTTGCTACACAATATACAGAATCGAATCGGCTTAAAAATGTTATTTTTTAAGTTTACATATTATACAATATTAGTAAATAGCTTACACGGTAGACACAGAACAGCTAGCTTAATTTGGCTATTTTAAATTTTCCTAATAGAACAATAAATAGGGATACTTGTAATATACAGAGAGCTATAGGGAATGTACATTGAAAGCCTAGCAACTTATAATATAGCTTACAACTCTGTGGGTCTTGGGCTCTTGGGCTTCAATTCTGGTATGAAGGTAAAGGAAAACATTATAAGAAAACCTACATACCAATCCCTATATTTTTTTTGTGTGTGAAGTTGGGCTCAGCAGTCAGGCTTACTTACCATTGCACCAACGGACTAGTCTTATTGAAGATGACAATAATTGGATAGCAATGTCATTGGAGATTAGTTACTTTTTCATTAAAAAATATTTTGTTGTGGTAAATGATGTTGTAAATACATGCCTCCGATAAACCCTACAGTTAGATAGACGCAATTAGAGAGGGAGACCAAGAGGAGCCTAGCTAGCCTGGATAACATTTGGAAAACTACATAAGAGTTTTTTTATTATACAACAAAGTCTTTTAACCAAAGTTTTCAAGCAGTGTGTATATACAGTAGTGTAGTATGTACATGTGATACTAAAATTGGGCCTAGTCGCTATAACTAGTCCATCAGCTTAAAGTTGCTCGGCAAGTTATGGGTTAGGATATGCTAGGTTGGAGTTTATCTCAAGAATAGGATCTGCAATACAAATAATTGCCAGAGCACCAAAGTCATCAAAATTGTTGGAGTATCATTATGCTGAAATGGCTGTGAGCTGGGAATATCTGTCGGAAAATGACTACTGTGGCTCTGTAAATATAGTGCAGGATATCCTCTGGGTCAAATATGGCAAGCCTATGACAGAGCGGGATAATGTGCACTCGGCCGATGATTTATTGATTGATTGAAGCAATCATAAATGTTTACTTTTAATGGTTGATTAACATTCATCACAACAATGTCACATACAATGCAACTATTGTCAGTTATTATTTAGTATACACACAAAGTTATAGGCACAGCCAGTATACACTATATTTTACTAGCGATTAGACCGGAGGTTAAAGTGTGTCCTCCACTGATAACAGACAGGATAGTAAGAGAGCAAAGCGTGTTAGTTACTGATAATAGACACAATGATAACAGAGCTCAATAACATATGGATGAACTGCTCTTTAGATAAGGAACGTAAATATATTTTTTTAAAACAACATACATAGTAACGGGTGGGCCTCGGAGTTTTGCGAATTTGAAAAATTCATAAAAAAAAAACAAAAGTAATATTAAAACC
>DVPR01000128.1:0-17059 GCA_018239345.1 Oxynetra stangelandi
TACCCCGCTAGGGACCTGGCGTGACGGTTATTTATTTTTATTTTATTTTATTTATAAATAAGGAAGCCAAAATACGTGTAACATGTAATAAATAGTTTGACACAATATCGTAGAATGTGCACAAAGGTATAAGCAGCAGTACCTTTTGCATAAACAATGGGCATAGCGACCGTTGTTTTCGTGTAAGCTCGTGCTGGTGTATGGTCACTATTTCACATTTGCTATGACCCCTGCATGTCACGACTGTACTCTCTATGTCGTCGAACTTATATTCAGGGGCTCCTTAATTCATACACGACACGTTCGCGAGGCGTAACGTAGATTGCGGGCCGAGTATTTCAATGTGGGCAATGTTAAACTTGTTCTGTACCAACCGAAAGATAAAGTGGGAGAGTGAGTAAATTTTTTTTTATAAATGTTCAGAAATTCTGTCTTTCTTTTGTTTTGTTTACAAACTGTACTAGGTCGTGGAACGATTGGCTTCAAATATTTTCAGCAGGATGTCTATACTTAGAAATGTGACAGGCAAAAGTCTTAGTTTACAATGCCAATAGTACATCGCCTTAATATAACAGTTAAATATTTATATTGAACTTGCTACCACTCTTCTAGTAGTAAATGAAGTGAGTAAATGAAGTTTAAAAAGTTTAAGGGTGTAGTTGTCTATTGAGCTTAAAACGTTACTTACTAACAAAATAATCTTTTATTTTCTATAAATCTGCTTATAATACATTTATCACCTTATTGAACATGGTTTTCCAATATAATATCTGGTAAAAACAAATTATAGTAAATACTCAAAGACATTTACCCGCCCTTCAGTGGGAGATAATGAAAAAAAACCTGATTTCCTCCTACATATTCTCCACATGGAACACATTTGCATGCAAATACCGTTTCATAACTCTGAAACTACATTATATTCCACGAATAATTGAATTAGAAATTTTCACTTGCCAGTGCTGCCCTCTGCAACCGAGGCACGCACTCACCTAATATCCCCTTAATATGAATATTTGTCTCAATGAAAATGGAATTATGAATACGCCCCTCGGAATGGGTCACACAATTTATATGCCAGTCTGCGTTTGCGGAATTTTTCATATGCGAAGGTGTATTATTTTTAGATGTGACAGGTATTCCAACTTTATTTGTTATAACAAGGTACATATATACATGTACCTAATAATAAAGCCTAATTTATATATACATTTAATAGCATATTAAGTAAAAATTCTTATATATTACAGCGGACTTCCCGTTTCCATTTGAATCGATTAATATATTATAAGAATTAAGGAATATATGACTGATGGTGAGATTTTAAATATTCGACTATTAAATACATATTTACACCAATAACAAAAAATCATTGTCTTGTATTGAATAGAACAATATTATAATAAATATAGAGTATTAAAGTGTAGTAAATTATCTTACTGTAATATCTATACGCTATAATCCCGACGACAACAATTCACGTGAGCCCACTCAATATTTGTGGAAACAATGCAAATGCGCCTCGAGTAATAATCATCACGTTGTTACGCGAACACATTAGATTCGACTTAGAATAAACAGCCTCCCAGTTAATAAGCGCACAGCTTTCCCCTAATGAAAGCTGTTATTGCACGTCGAAATACTTTGTATGCCCCGTGGTTCACTTCCTGCCACAGTATACAAAACTTACATAGAAGTCGCGATACCAAACGCCAGTAGTATAAAACCAGCATGCGGATTGAATTTACTCTATAAGCACATTCCTATAGTATCACATATCAAATTTGTTGGACGCCTCCACAGTACTAGGGACAGTAGTACAAAAAGATAAGGATGAGAATTGCTTGATGATGGTTCACGTCAGGACACGTACTATGTAGTCGGGACAAGGCACGGATGCCACTTCCCCTCCATTAATAAATGAGACTAATTAATCTAGAGTGGCGTCTGTCATGCTAAAGAATAGTCAGAAGGCCCCAGGCACAATTCACTGATGCGAAGTAATTGCTTTTGTTAAATCAACAGTCCCGAAGTTGGAGCCATAGGAAAATCGACCGGATGTGGAACTCGTTACTTGTTTTAAATGTATTTGTTCGGTTCTAACTAGTTGTCGATGTTGACTTTGAATAATAACGAGAGTTCTCATCATTAAAAATGTTAATGGGATAGGCGAAAAGATGCATACTTTATATACGTGACTGAATGTCTTCAGTTTATTACTTGTATTTCTATACACGAAATCAAAACAGCAGTAAAATCATTAAAAGTTTTTTTTTTTGGAAATCACCTTACAAAATTTACATAAGATGCTGCGACCACTGAAATAGACTAATTCCGGAGGTTTTCTATTGAAATATGTTATCATAAAATCAACGAAGAACCACGCAAAGATTGCTACAGACAAAAAAAAACAAAACAATGTAACAATCATTTTCAAACAGTACAGAAACAAAGACAATAAAATGTTACATAACATTGCATTATAAAGAAAAGTGGAGCAACAAAGTAATTTAATAGAAACAATAGACACTTTCGATAGAAATCGTTATAACGTGGATTACACGCGATTTTGTAATCATAATGCAATGCTTATAACTTTTCGTCTCACAACGGCGTGTCGATTTATGTATTACCAACCTTATGAGCTTGAAAATAAAACAAACGAAGTAAACAAAAAAGACGGTAATTCTTTTGATGCCGATCAGCGATATGATTTGTGAGATATTTACAGATTATTTCGTGGGTAGTTATTGGATTGGGCAACCATAAGTCTGGATTACGTTTAATAAAAAACATAAATCACTCTTGATTTTGAATAAACATTAAAACTTTAGTAAGTAATCGTCTTCAAGTACATCTCGGCAATCTTTGTTATATGTCAACATCATAATATGTATGTATGTGAATATTAGGTTTTAGTAACAAAACTATTTAAGATCGATCAAAATATAAAAATGAACAGTCATGTGAACATTATAAAATTTATTTTATTAAATTGTTAGGTATCAAAGGATGTGATTTTTATCGTTAACAAATTTACGTAGGCAAAAATAAAAATGTTATTTCTGTTTATTTTACAGGCAAAATAGAGGCTACTTCGAATGTCCCGGATGGTAGAGCGACAATAAAGGCATCCCTGCCGTAATGTCTAATATTTCACTTTTACGTCGCTTTGAAAGCGTTTTGTAAAATCTAATTACCTCGAAGAATGTTGCAAGCATGGAATTTAACGACGATGGTTGCATGATCCCAAACTTGAGTTGGATCACCAGTTTCGTCCAATATTTTTGAGATACATCTGTGTATAGTCGGTTCTTTATTGAGCCTCTATTATAGTTTTCGTTCATTCCACCATGTTCAATTCCAATTGACAATAGATTGAAAACTTGAATGGGCGAGCGAAGTGAATTTGTGATTTATAACCCAATGTTTTGTCCAATGTTGACACCTAACTGATTATTACCAAAGGCGACGTTTTAATTGATAGTTTTGATTGCGTAAGATACAAAAATGATTAGTTGAATTCGTTATTGTAATGAAAAGTAATTTCTCAGTAGTGTTTTATGTCTTGCTTTAAACTTGTGCAATTACTACATTTTGCAATTATTCCAGGTCCTTAACCTTAGATCTGAAAGTTTCAAAGACTCTTTAATACACACCATTTTGTTAATATTAGTGCAACTAATAAATAATAAAACAAATAAAACCAAGGAAATAAAAGCAAATAAACTTTTACTATTTCTGTTTTATGTTTTATTTACAGTTTTTAGATCTACTTACAAATTGTCGGTGTATATGATTAACGAGGTAACCTATTTAAATCACTTTATTGCTTAAAGCTTCGCGATAGAGACAATAAATTGACCGCGTACTCCGACCGTGGCATGACTCCCCGTAAATTTTGACTTTCCACAATATCTGACACTCACATTTCGTCCGCAGGCAAAGCGTGCACTGAAGATTAATCCACATGCAGAATCATGGGGATATATTTTACCCATTTTTTGCTCACCAAAAGGTTAAACAAAACATACTCACCAGACCATTTTATCAGTAATCGAACTCACGTTAAATTGCATACGAATATGCAATTATACAGTGAAAGTGTTAATTTTTGACAGGCACAAAGCATTGAATAATTAAAGCTATATAAAAAATTATCCTTCAAGCATGACGGTCGACGAACGGCCAATCACATTCGGAACAAAAGGGCTATCTTGATGACACCTGCATTATTCAATAGGAGCAACAAAAAACTACTATAGAAAATAATTGGCACCCCGCTAATTGTCACACGCCCTCCCAAAAAACTGGAATGCGAACAAGAACAAGACATTCTAGAAACAAATGGAAAACCTTCTCACTTGCCAGTCCCTATCCGTCCAATTAGACGCACCTTCGGGTGAAACTCAGAAACGAGGAGTCGACCCTCGATACAGCACGTTAAAATTCATTCAACCTTTGCGGTCGCGGTCGTAGTACGAGCGAGCATCAGTACATATATTACATTCTTCTTCGCGGTCTGTGACTGTAAAGAAGAAACGGCTGTCAAGATGATTATGTTAATGGAATTATGAATATACAGTAATTGTAAGTCTTTGACCAAATCTAAAAGGAGGTGAATTGGACCGATATCACTTTCCTTGTCTTTTATTTTATCAAAATGACATACATGGCAAAGCATTTAGAAAAAAAAATTCTACGTATCAATCTTAACCGTTATTAAAATATGGTCAACACTGGAAAATAGAAGTCCTGGAAAAAACCTTAAATAAGAAAATCTGATTACGAGATCAACGACGTAGTTATTGAAACAAGCAAGCTCAAATAATACTTGGAAGTTCATCTTCGACGCAAAAGCAGCTGCCCCTAAAAAAATATCATTACTATAGAGTGGAATGTTAATTTCTGTTTCAATTAATGGCAACACAACCTTGCAATATAATAGGTGCCAAAATTAGGATACCATGTAATCTATTACGTTCAGTAATAAAATAATATAGTGTATTGATAACTATCAAAACTTCCCGTAATTTACCATTTATGTAAACTTGGGTAAATATTATACTAATCATGCAATCAGGAAGTTATTTAATACTATTAAATCAATATTTAAAAAAATTAGCTTTATATTGACTTCCCGGAATTCACCCTAATACATACATTGACTGATCCAGACAAAAATACAGGTACCATAACTAATTGCGCAAAATACTGCAACTAATCTACGCTTTCGAAAATGACAACTACTAAAATTATACCTAAATAAATAACGATTCATGACTTAAGTATTCCAGGCAAATACTCGTATGTATATACACTGATAAGTCTCACATTAATGATAGACATAGCAACGCTTTTGTAAATGACTCCAGTACACATTTCACTTCAATTTAACTTTAAAGACTTATTATATACATAACATATATTTACATAAAAATATTATTCCCTGATATCGCTGTCAGTGACGCTCCGCCCAAATCAGGATACACACGCGCACGAACTCGGTGCCTGTCTTGAAATACAGCACCAATTAAACTTGACACCTCAACGCCTCCGTTCGCACCTCGCACGAAACCCAAACACCACCATTCTCACGTGTTCGTTTCGTTTCGTGGCGAAAAGATAGCTTGCGAATAATAAGGCTTTGTTGCTCTTTTTATAATAGTTCCCTAGGAGACATACTAATTGGATTGTGTTCGAGGCGTAAAATACCGTTGAAATTGTTTATTCAGTAATTAACTAGAATTATTCATGTGTTCTCTATGTATTTTTATATATATTGTGATTGTTATAGTAGACTGTCCTAGTTGCTATATCAGTGATATCACATAATTCACTGATATCTTTGAGATTTATTTTAATTTATTTAATGCTACCAAGTATTCTATACAACTACGAAGCCAAAAACACAGCGAACTCTAATAAAGATTATATGCACATAACAGCAAATAGTAGTTTTAAAATTAATGTTTGAATATTTGTTCGATTTAATTATTAAAAAAAAAGTGTCAATAATACAAAATTTTATGACGCCTGAAAATGTTCCAGACGCCATAATCATAAGTTGAAACGGAGTTCGGGGTGCAAATGGGCTCATAGCATGCATTTGTGGAATGCTTCGTGAATGCCAGCGATATTTTATCAGAAAACTTGTTTGTGTAACAGCACATCAAAGTCGTATATTTTATAGATCGTGTTATATGATTTCCTGCTATTGACCTGGGCTAACTGAACTGAATACAAAATAAAAATAAAAATAATTTTTTTCCATAAATATGGTTAATATAAAGTTTTAAAAAACTTGAATAAAATTAAAATATTTATTATGAATTTTTACAGGTATCTAAGGAACACTGAATTATTATTTTACCTGGTCATACAATTGTTATTGACAATTATTTCATAACCAGTGACGGCCCAACTGTTTAGATATGAGCATTCTACTCTGGTGGTTTGGAATTCGAATCTAGACATTCAGTGGTATTCACTATCAGTTAAGCCAAGGTTATAATGAGAATATGGCTACAACAAACATATACAAATATGATGATGAAAGTGGAACTACGAATTCTTGATTTAATCAGCGTACCACACGTTTAATGTAAAATGCTTGTACTGCATACCAAATGGAGAGTTCTAACACAATGAATTGTAGCCACCGTCTCAAGGGGTGTTTACTTAAAGTGCCGTCATGTCGCCTTGTTTGTGATGCGTTCTAAGAAAGCCTTGTTCTGATTGACACTGACTGTGATTTAAATTTTTTGTTGTAGATTCGACGATTGAAAACCTATTGCTATGTAATTGCAAATATATGTATTTTAGGTTGAATAGGATTAATCAAAACTGTTCTGCCTTTATACAAAGTTTTAAATGCTGAAGAAATTATCAAATGTGTATATATTTTTATAAGCTTAATGCATAATATGACGAATGAATGAAGAAATAATATATAAATGTATATGTTGCTTTATCGAGTTTTAATTCAATATACATCAATATCCTTTTCAATAGCTGTTTGTTTAACTTGGTGGGTGTAATTTGCGTAACCTAATTTGCGATTTCACACTTTTTATGAGTATACATATCTCAACATCTCGAGCAGCCCTCGTGCAAAACATTTTATATGCACATATGCTAATATTATTACAGCTACACCCTTCTGTTTACCTCTGTGTTATAAAAATGGGACCTCGCCCAAGTCCGCGTGTTATGTACACATATATTCTGCGTAGCGTATCAACAAAGACTTGCTCGTATTTTATCTGTCAGCATCAAGATCAATTCTTAATAGAGTTTCTCCGTATTGACGCGAGTTATGTAAAAAATGTATGTAAAGATATATATCTTGTATTTACATTTATCTTGGAAATTTGTACTTATGTATACGTGTTAAATTTATTATTTTTATTATTGTTGGATATCACTCGTTTTTTTTTATTATTTCTTAATTATAAATTATTCTTAGCGTTTTTTTAAAAATCCACTAGACAGTTAATCAATTCAAGTTACAATATTCATATGAGAAAAAGAGAACAATCATATTTACCTGTCTTATTGGTATCCACGATTCGTCGTTGAATAATTAAAATATTATGTGAACGTAACTAACTTCATATAATAATGTTACATAAACCTATTTTCGGCCTGGAATTGCCATTTGCCTAATAGCTTTAGAGCAGACTATTAAATGTTCATGAGAGCTCATAACGCCGCGAGCGGAATGGTAGTAACGTGTTTATATTTTGCCATATTTTGCTGCCAGTTCACATATTATGCATGTAGGGTGACCAAACGTCGACTATTTTGTGCGACTTTCCTTTGATACAATCTTTTTGGCACGCTCTATTTGACATGTAAAATAGGTTCGCGATAGTCGATTTACATGTATATTTTTAATGTCAATCAATCGAATAATAAAAATTAAGGCATTTCCAATTTTTACTCTTTAGATATCATTTTCGCAGAATAGATTGGCAAATGAAGACCATCTAAATAGTAAAATATACAAGTAATTTTAATTCATTCATGTTGTAAGTAATTAGGACTGTCCGACACAAAACGATGGTAACACTAGCTCAACTATTCCTGTATGATACATTATGTCCCCTCCATGGGGGTGGCGAGCATACCATAAAGAATCCTTTCGTGGAAAATGGATTTGTGAAAGTTTTCGCATGAAATAATATTTGAATTTGTAATTCTGACGTCGCGGCGTTGAAGACGGATGTTTTGTGGAAAAAAAACATTCGAAGTAAGTGGTAGGTGGAAAGGAGTTCAAATAGAATTCTGAAAGGTTTCCTTTGCGCTCTTTGTATGCGCCTTCCCCCTCGTATAATTTGATATAACTATACGAAAAAGAAAATAGAATGCAGTGTAACGCTTTTCAAAATTGAAACAATATTTGGAAAACAATTGGTGTCATATTTTGTTAACAGATTAAAGAGACCATAATTTTCAGTGTCTGCACTCCTACTAAATTAAATACCTGTATTAACTTTGAAACTAAATTGGTACTTCTATTAATAACAACAAGCTATCGATAGTGGTATTTTTTCCAAAAGTTTCCATAACGCGGCAAGCAAGTGATCGTCCTTTAATTTTGTAGTTGGACAACAGGTATTAAACATTTTTAAGGCCTTTAATATATTCCAATAATTCGTAAGGATATATCTGAATGCCCAGTACGACTAACATATTTGCTGAAAGAAATCCGAGCATTGCAGTGTCGCCTTATTGGGTTGCAGCCAGAACTAAGCGTTTAAAAAATTGCTGAAACCAACAGTGATATAGCTAAATAAGACCAAGTTGCAAATTGTTTGAAACGAATATCTACCAAGCGAGCGGGTCGTTAATAAATTAAAGCAGGAGAGCCAAATAAAACATCTCCCAAGTCGAATCCAATAAAAAAGTCAGCAATAACGCCACACGGGGCTCTATCTCGGAACATATGGAAATTAATGTTACCTTCTTTTACAATATCTTACAGACGTCAAAACAAATTGCACGGAAGATCCCTCGGGTCGACGACCTCGACTCACCCTCGCCACTCCTGTAATGTAAGCACCCCGTGATAAAAGGTCAAAGCCATAAGGCACGCATGGAAGAAAACTTTACAAAATTCAATTGGGACGATTTCTAAAACTTTTTTCCATTTAATTGGAAGGGATTTGATTTGTACATTGAATTCTTTCATTTTTTTCATCTTCGTGAATACTATTTTGCTCCTATTGAAGCTGAAAATATTTAAAATTAGACGTAAATAAAGAGTAGCGAAGGTGAAAGAAATTTCGACGTGTCTAAAATGTAATATTTATACAAAATGATTCCCAAGTAAGCGCAATTTTATTAGAAGTCAGTTTTAGTAGACGCTTTGCAGTTTAATTTAAAAATTCCCCTCAAAAAACCGAATCTCTATTACTTTTTATAATGTTTATAAACAGCCTTATCGAGAATGCTATTTTGAGGTTTTATGCAGAAATAATAAAACTGTTTCGTTCTTGCGATATTTTCAAACGCGGGGCATACATTGTGCCGGGTTCTTTACGACCACTTTAACGACACACATAATATGTTTTATTTATCTTTCTTGTATCAGTTCTCGTGTTGTCATACTTTTGTTACGCATACCCTTACGGTAGCTTTGTCACTGTTTCCATGTGTACTATATGGATCTTGGTCGGTTGACCGTCAGTGTTTTTCGTTAATTTAGCCTTAATATTGGTACATTTTAAAGGTTTTCTTTTTATGATTTAAATACGTTATGATCAACATCTTGCTTTCAGCTTGCGCGTACGGTGTCTAGTTAAATACAAAACGTATTAACTTGTAGAGATAAATTAAAAATGATTTACTCGAAGGACACGTGTAACATGTGGCCATTAATCTGTATCTACAGTAACTGACTCGGAAGTGGACAGAGGGAATAAGCTTTTGGTGTCACTCAAGAAAGGAAAAATAATGGCCATCAGTTGCTGAACAATTGGTTACTGGCATGCTTTCGTTTTGACTGCGAGAACATGATTAAACGCTATAGTGCTTGCGTATATTATGTACGTAACATTGTAATTATAATTACGAGTACATAACTAATATTTGCTACTGAAACAAGAGTTCTTTTGTACGCTTTCGGTTCGTTGCTATTGATTTTAGTACATATATCATCATATTACTAAGAATTTTTCCTAAACAATGGAACGATAAGGCCTGAGGTTACATACTACATCAAATGCTTCAATGTTTTCTTATTTTATGTACGCAAGCATTATGTTACGGAAATTGCTACTGTTATTATGATATGGTTTCGGGATTTGTTTTTCTGCGGGAACATCTGTATGTGACGAAATCTGGAATTAAATGTTTAATATATATATCTAGCATTATTCCCAGGCTCCATTACTCTACATCAAATTCTTAAGCGATGCTAAAAAGCATCTTCTAATTTAAGTGGTTCTCTTGTCGTATAAGTCCATACCTAGTTAGAACTTTTGTTCAACTGTTCAATAAATATTACACGGGAAGTATAACGTGAATTCTGTGGCAGTGGAACTATGCCCTTTACGTTCAATTCGATATGTTCCACGTCATCTCTATCGTTTTGCGTATGTAAAAGAAAGATGTATGATAAGATTTTTCTACTGGAACGTTCCAGAAGGTTTGGTTTAAAACAACTCACAATTCTTTTTTGTTCTTGCGGAATAACCATTTTATTGCGATACAAGATCGACGTGATACGTGAATATAAATTACGGCTATCAGTTTTGTGGTGTATTTACTATGAAATGGATATAAAATAACAGTCCACTGGGGAACGAGAATGGAAAAAACAATAAAACGTATACGACAGTTTCAATAAAATAACTAGTATTTACGGGGGCTATTGAGGGATTTTATGCATTTTAGATTGTGAGTTAACAACATCAACATATTATTTTACATTTGTTTTGAACCAAATCTTTATTGTACTTTTCCGTGCTTGACGGTCTCTATACCGTAACGAATATGTCAATAATCCTATGAGCAAACGTAAAATATTATTGAATGCCTTTAAATTATACTGTAGTTTATGTGTCCATTTTATTATATTTCTGGAAGTGTACTTGTAGCTGCTCAATACATCAAAAACATTGCTTTGTAGTATGTCATATTTCACCCTGAATGACCCATCGCAATGTCTCTACTCTACGCTATGTTACCTAATTTTTAATTGCACAAAAGGCGTATCACAAAAGTCATGACTTTTCGTTATCCCGATTTTTTAGTGCACTGTTCCGTCACAAGAAATTAACTTGATTTATACTTGGAAAGCGTTGTGACTTACTGTTATTTTGCATAAAATTTTTGAACGTAGAAATCTCAATTGGATTAACGATCAAAGTATTTCCTTAAACTACTAAAATATCATATAAGAGTAAGGCTAAATGAGTCTATTAAATTATCTTATAATGGGCATAAGTGTAACACAAAAGATGTAATGATTTTGGACACGTACAGCATCAGAATGAGAGATTCTGATACGGCAATGATAACGATGGCAAGATGTTTGAACTTTACATAGGGAGATACGAAAAGTGCATTTGCCGTTCTCTGCCGTTTACCACAAGCGGTTTCATTGTTAAATGAAGGTTTAAGGGGACACGTTTTAAAGTACATAAAGAAAAACGGAAGAAGTAAGTATGAAGAGACTGATGAATGTAGACTGACGACTTGCTATCTGCCTACCCCGCTAGGGACCTGGCGTGACGGTTATTTATTTATCTAAGAAACACGGACCTGTATCTTATATAACCTTTAACATTCTTCTACAACAGAATAAAGAACATAATGCCACTGAGCTCTTATTTTGGGCTTAAAATGTTTATTGTGTATGCATATAGCATTAGCCGCAGAGCTAGAGAAACGTTTCAATTGAAACGCTCAAATAATATCGGGTGTATCATTTTCACACTCGGCAATCCTTGCGGATGCAGTCGCGCGGAGCCGACCAGTCAAGGGCGCAGCATTGTATGTCAGTCGGGGCTCGCGGTCCGTCCTCTGAGGCGCCGCGGTACGTCCAATGGTTATTTAGGGCTTCATTGTGCCATTGACCACTCAACTGCCGAGATTTGACTGTTGATAAGTCGGATTGTTACGACTGATGGAGGTAATGTGACACCCGCTTTTAAAGATTTCGATTTGAATAATGCGTTAGGGTTTTAGCCATGAGGATGATGCGGTTGAGTAGAGATCCGTATCTTATTTTCGTATTCTAGAAAATATAATCGTTTGTTTTCTGAATAGTCTGTGACTAAGTTATTCAATTTCAAACAATAAAATTTAGTTTTCCTTTCGAATTCTGTGATTATTGTGAGTACTTTGGAGTTAAAAAAATAAATTTCTGCGTTGAATACAATTTGGATGTAATACCTGAAAACATGTGTCTGATTTATGACAAAATATATATTCAATAAAAATTCGAATAGCATAGTACACAGTGCTGTGAAAAAACTAGTCAAATTTAGCTTACGCTGCATAAAAAAATATTATAATACCTAAAAATTAAATAAAATAACAAACATTCAATTACATTCTTAACGTTAAATTTACTAAATTTAAAGTTAAGAGCAAAACGTAGAAAGCAATTATGAGAGCCACCGAAGCAATTAACATTCTTATGTAACATCAATCACGCGAGACCTCGCCTCGTATAACCTATACACACTACTATGCAGAAAAAACCCACAAAAGCCCAATAGAAAAACCACACACAATCGAACTACTATTTGTAATGATATGCTTGACATTCAATTTACCGAATCCGTGACGTCCAAGCATCTATTTAACGTTCCCGTCGACAATGTTTAGTGTCAAATTAAGGAGTAAAATACATCATCACCACCGGATTGATTTTACTGGCTCATTCATCAATCTCTTTGACTTATTGATTAATGATTGCGCGTATTATTGACGGAAAGTAATTAAAAAAGGCCAAGCACTGACAGATAAGATAAAAGCAGCAGCAACAACAGGTACGCTATTACAATATGTATTACATGGGAATGAAAAACGAGAATCGCGTGAACGATTTTGTCAGTAATTTTAACGGAGCGTACATTATACTCTCGCACGTAATACTTCTCGCTACGTGTACCGCTGCATTAAAATGAACCGCGTTAGCATCGTAGACTTGTTCGGGCCGGAACGTTTCGTTGCAACAAATCTGAAAGCGGTGAGGTCTTGATACGCTGGTCTTCGCGAGGCAGCCGAGTCAAATTATTTTATTATCAAATGTACAATCGCAACCCGTCCGCGCCATTTTGTCGTGACAGGTTATTTATTTTGTTTCAATGCAATTTCTATGGAATGGTATGAGATCGCGATTGAAAACTGGGAGTTAGGTAATTTATTGGGAAACGTTTATTTGATTGATGTTCACTTGTATAACGATAACATAACGGCGATATGGCGTTTACCACAATTGTATGGTGTACGACTGAGGCTTATCCAGTTTTTGCGTAATTCTTGGGATAGTTCGTTTACCATAAATAGCGTAGCTGCCAGAAATCTTAAAGTAAGGAATTTCAATTCTTATTAAAATATTTAAACATAAATATAATTATGTTATTATATCTATCATATATAGATATTCAATAATTATCTGTAATTTATTGTTTTCACCATTCAAAGATATCATGAGGCTACATTTTGTCAAAGTAAGGGTAACTTATACTCTTTATAAGTTTGTAATCAATTTCCACTCTACCATTAACTGCGCATATCAATGACACTTGTCCACCCGATGACGCGTTTTATACCCTACATTTCGAAAACCCAACAGTAATCCTATCTTTTGAACTTAATCAGAATCTTAATTTCGAGACAACTCCTTATGGCTTTATCAATAGTCTCGTTGAGAGAATTAAAAAGGGCCCTTTTTAAATAGTATTTATTTGTAAGAGCACTAGTTGCATAGTCACCTGAAAATCACGACTAGATCTGAGTTTTGTGAGATATAAAGGAACGTCGATTACTTTCATAATCAATTTAATACCATGAAACATATGCACCTATAAGGTATAACAAAAATATCAGGCATGTGCTGAGAAGTAATTATATTACGCATTCATTAATCGCCGTTTCAATTACCGCATTCCAAGTGAGAATGGGGTTATTACGAAACTATTGCGATAGATGGCGCGACCAGATTACAGAAATAGCACTTTGTCACATAAATATTGACTTAAGTAGAAAGCGAACTTAGTAATCTTAGCCCAGCATTGATGACGTAGATAAAGATTTAATCCGTTGAAATTGTATATAGTTTGTTTATAATAGAACTGAAGATATATGCGAGAATTTCTACAGATGTAACTGTGCGTTCAATTCATTTGATGTCATGTGATTACTGGAATCGATAGCTATTTAGATGTGAATTAAAGTGAATAATATGGAAAAGGGGGTTCCATGCCCTTTAACATATTTGTGTATTTGTTTAGTTTCAGTGACTCTGGATTCATAAAATTTTATCAGTGATTCTGGATTCATAAAATTTATTGGATTATGAAAGAATCTTTCCCCTAAATATCAAAATGCTCACTTGTATCGAAATTAAGATAAACGATGGCATGACGTTGGCTCTTCCGGGAGAACGATTTTACGTTGCTCAAAACTATTTTAAAACCTTATGTATAATAAATTTATTTAGTGATATATTTTGTCAACTGACCGGTAAGAATGTTAGATAACATAACGTGAGGAATATGACTCGAGGCGATTCAGTCCGATACAGTGCAATTAAATTGGGCCACGACATACCAAATAAAACATGTTGCCAAGAATATCAAGCGTGACAAAGACAAAAAATAATAGGTTTATCTATAATGATTACTTCGTATAAAAAAATCTAAATTACCTTCAACTGATTGTCGCACAGAAAGAGGCTGATACCTTAATTTAATGGCTCATATTTCATAAGTTTTGTGACAGTAGGTACCCTCGCAGGCGGAGGTTTAGTATATTATGCCGCCTTTAGTAACATAATATACGTTTTGATCAAAAATTCTTAAACATACAAATGCTTTTAAAACGTAATATTAAATACTATACCGTCACTTTACACAGGATCCTCAATAAAATCGATTCATATTCGCACATTATAAAAGGACTTTAAAATATTTAATAATTGTTCAACTTAGTGTTGACTAATATTGCTAGTGTTTTATCAATTAGTTACAGACGTAATAAAGGTAATAAATCATACTCTGTCAGTTATAGTTGATTTGGTTGGAAGTCCTGAGTTCGAATCCTGGCGCACACCACTTTCTTTACCATGTGCGTTTTAACATTAAATATCACTTGCTGTAACGGTGAAAGAAAACATTGTGAGGAAACCTGCATACCTTAGAAGAAAAAGAAATCTAAGGTGTGTGAAGTCTGCCAACCCGCACTTGGCCAGTGTGGTGGACTATGGCCTAATCCTTCTCATTCTGAGAGGAGACCCGGGTCCAGCAGTGGAACGGTAAATGGGTTGATGATGAAGGATTTGTAAATGCTTATTATGACATACATATGTACATAGCTTGAATATATAATATAAATATGCTAAAACAAGTAGGCGATTGACAGAATGAGCACAAAATTCAGCCCAATAGTAAATAACTCGCCGTCCGGTATGACTCGAAAGACATTAATAAATGTATAAAAAGTTAGCATAAGCATATAAATTTACTCTCCTACTGACAGTATCATACGAATCCATAGGGCGAAACAGACGGTGACGAAATAAGCCAAAATATGCAATCAAAATTCGATATTAATACAAAATATAAAAGGTATATTTTTGTTCACAGCATGTATTTGTGTAAATGTTTTACTGATTTTTCGTGTCGCATTTACGTCTTACTAATTGTCACATTTGACACTGTAACGTATCGCGCGTAACACCGTGACTATATAAATGTATAGAGGAGAGTTATGAATATGAAAAACAGACTTGCAATATTGATGATTATGTTCCTTTTGAAATTTTATGAAAAATCGCAGGTTGCACGAAGTGTTTCGAAGCGAAATTTATTGCAGTATAAAGTTTAGGATGAGTGATTTATATTCTCTTGGCTTTACGGGTTGTTTTCCAAACTTCGTAATAAATTACGAAAAGTATGTCAAAATTTAAAAAAAAGGGTGTCTTGGATAGCTATATTAACTATATTAAAAAGGGATATCTGTTCACTTCTGTTCGGGATTCTACAAAGATTGTATTTGGCCGGTATTTAATGAACTCCCATATTTACAGTATTTGGATAATTATTGTATTTAATAAACAAATTAAATTTAAAATTTTTAAGATTAACATTAACAACACGTAAAAGTTGTGATAAGGTTAATTAATTTAATAATAATTTAATGTAAGAAAATAATAATAAAGCATTATATTTTTGCGAAGTATTGCATCTATGTATGTATATGTGTAGTGTTTATGGCATAATAATAAGGCAATATTTATAACTTTCATAAATTTATTTAACATATTTTTTGTACATATTCTCTGCCTAACACAGCAATCTATCGTCATCCACCGGGCTTGACTGGCAGATAATGCCAGTAGGCATTGAAATCGCCCTTTGTGCAACTTTTGTATTATTTAAAAGTGTGACAATAAGGTTCAAATAAATAAATAAAATATATAAGATCCTTTTGGTTTAGTACGTGAAGTCAAAAGTAAAATCAATTAAATTCCATTGTAAGTTTTGGATATTCTTAAAAGAGCTTACTGAATTAAAAACGTCTGACATTGCGACAATTTTGAGGAGAAATAAAACTGAAGTTACCGGCGGTTGAGCGCACGCCCACAAAACATTACGGCTAAGAATAAATGAGAATAGTTTCATAGATAGACTAGAAGGCGCAGAAGGCAAAACGGCTAACAAGAAAACGTCATGTGACAACGCAACTGGAGTGACACCGCTGAGACAGCCCGAGATATTACACTTGCTCAGTACTGCAATAAAGATAAAAGTATTAAAACTGGAAGTGGCCCAAATACAATGCAATAATCGTCCTAATGTAATACAATATTTGACGT